>PVJX010041560.1:0-14598 GCA_004027295.1 Dolichotis patagonum
GGACAATCTTAAAGAAAGGGACATCCCACATACAGAGAGCTTCAGACAAAGCCTGGGCAAGGACAACTTAACCTGTGACTCTGAATCAGAATAAAGTGCTTCTTCTGGGACAAGGACACAATCTTGATTACAAAATCTCCAGGTAGAAGTTCATTTTCATAGTTTAGCAGTTTTGTGGTTCTCATTTGACTAACATGCAGCATGGGGGTCTCTATGTATCAGTGATGTTTTGCCTCTATGAAAATAAAACAGCAAAAAAGAATAGCCTGTATGTATTATATAAATATATATGTATGTGCATATATGTGCATGTGCATATATATGGATATGGCATGTATATATACACATATATGTATCCATATGAAGCTTATGATCATAGAATATATGAAATAGCTATAATTAAAACTAAGTAACTATAAATTTAAAAAAATCTTTCCTGATGATAACACACTGATGAAAGGAACAACAATAACAAACATTTAATGACTGTTTCTATACCGGACAAAACAAGCCCATATCTGATTGCCACCAACCCTAAGAATTTAATAAAACAGTCAACTAACAACACATACAATTCATGGTCTTAGCATGAGACACATCATGACAGATCTTTTTCTGGTCAAGATAGCTCATTAAAGATTATGTAAATCTAAAGAAGAAGCTGCCAAAAAAATATCTCCAACCCACTTGGAGACAAATCTTTCTCTGAGGTTACAAACTGCAGTTTCCCCTGGATTAAACAAACATTCACGTTGCTTGGTGCTTTTCATTGATGGTGGAGATTGAGCCGGGGCCTCATAGATGCTAAGCATATACTATCACTGCATTACAGTCTCCGCTAATGTACAGGTCCAGCTCATTTTCTACTGAACTTCAATAATACTAAGATTTGTTTTAGGAATCCTCAGTATATTCTATGTCTCTGAAGCTGGGACCCTCTCAAGAATGAAATACAGTACTATTAAGAATTATGTCAATTGGCCAAAACTAAAACTGCCCCCAGATAAACTGAGATAAATGGCCATTCTGTCATAAATAAAATTCCCAAGGATCACAAACAAAGAGGAGCTTGAAAACCAAACCACAAAACCTGTGCAAGACGGCAGGTGTTTTTACAGCCAGGCCTGTTAAGATCGGAGGAAGTCTCTGTAAATGTCAGGTATCCTGCCTAAGGCATGATACACACCGTGTCTTACACACTATGGGAACTGCTCTTTCCTTAGGGCATTCACAAATTGCAGTCTAATGATAAAATTGCTAGCAGGTCTTCAAACTTATAAAAAGCTTTGATTATACCTAGAATTCAGAATGTATTTTAGTTTTATTAAATTCAATGTCTTTTTTTAAAAAAAACTCTTCAATTTGTTTTCTCAGATCTGTCTGCCTTGTTGCTGGTATAAGTTTTCTGGGAGAAAAATGAGCCTTATAATTAGGGGAGAACTCCAAATCCTTTCCCATCCACCAAGTTTCTGATTCTTTTTTGGTTATTATTCATAAAACAGAAATATACTTTATAAACTCATGTTCATAGTCTCTTAGAAGTTGGTTATTAAGTAGAAATAATTCCATGCCAGTGTCCCCTTATATATAAATTACCTAGATTTTTTAAAATTTTAGAAAACAAAGAGATCAAGTGTAACATAAAAGGTGACAATGCTGCTCTGCAAGCTGCATCTCATGACACTGGAAACAGAAGTGTGTTAAATGAACCCATCAAACATGCCATGGTAGGATATTTCACAGGCTTCTGCAATTCTTGCTCCAAACCAACAAGATAGTTCTCAGAACATCTAGAAACTTCCCTCCATCGCAGACACAGCAGATTATGCAAGCCTTCAGGAGTTTCAGAGTATACTGATCCAGCAGTATTCTCTAACATCATTCCATGCATGGACTTCTGACACTCTTTTAAATAAAGTAACAATAAAAAAAATTACAAAAAACCCCACTTGATTATTTAAATTTGTTCCTAGCACAAAAGAAAGGAATTATCTTCCATAGTGGATTAACATAGTTCCTCCTAAAAATATGTCCAAGCCATAATCTTTGGTCCCTGTGAATGTGACCTCAGTTGGAAATAAAGTCTTTGCAGATGCAATTACATTAAGAACCTTGTAATGAGATCATTCTGGATTTAATGTGGCCTCTAAATCCTTAAGGGAAAACAAGGGAGCTCTGAGTTCCAGAGACACCAAGGTGGAAGGCAATATGAAGATTGGGGGCATTCGTCAATAAGGCAGTCAACACTTGGGGCCACCAGAAGCTGAAAAGGGCAAGAAAAATTCTCCCCAAGAGCAACTGGAGGGAGTTTTGCTTGCCATTCCTTAATTTTTCAATTTTTTCCTTCCAAAACTGTGAGCTAACAAATTTCTGTCATTTTAGGTGTCTGTGTTTGGGATAATTTGCTGAAGAGACTCTAAGAAAACAATATATTCTCTGTGACCCAAAATTTAAAAAATCAAACTAAGGAATTGTTTATATTTGAATTCTCTTATTTTTCTAACAGTACAATTATCACGTTAGAATATTACATTCAAAATCCAAAAGATGATACAGATGTCTCTGCAAAAAGAGATAATATCCTGGCAAGTCCAACTTAATTAGGATGTAAAAGTTATTTTTCTAATAATAACTAAAGATGACAATTGTACAGGATGGCCGGATAAAACAACACTCAATCAAATTTCAGATAAGCAGTAAATAATTTTTAGTACAGGTATGCCCCAGATATTATCCTAGACACATTTACACATATATAAAAGGCAGTGAATTACTTATCTGAAATCCAAAGTTAACTAGCATCCCACTTTGTTTACTAAAGCTGGAACCTACAATTAGAGCAGAAAGACTGCAATCTCTATCAAAGACAGCTGACAACATGAGGAACTTGGCTTGAATTTATGTATCAGACTCCTAAGATCACATACTTTCTAGGTCATCATGCAACTTAAAGGGAGATCATAAAACTCAGGAAAAGGTAGTCATACTTCAAGAAGCCACAAATTCTGGAAAACAGATCATAAAAATGGAAAAATGATACCCAGTTGTGTCTGCCAAGTCTGGCTCAGTGCCTGTCACATATGAAGAATTCTGGAGAAACACAGTTCAAACATTCTAGTGGTGGTGGCAATAAGATTTTCCCTTCCACTATTCTGTGCAAATGTGACAGGAGACATAGGAGACCTGGAGACCTTTTGGTCTTGTTGGGTAGTAGGTGAGGGAATTGGTGTAAAAAATAATGATTGCGATTCCTATCAGTTGTAATAATTACACAAGTGAGTACATGCATACATTATTATTTCCCGAGATTTGCATGGCTCCCAGTTACCATCAGCTGTATTACTTCAATAGGTTTTTATTAAGCCTCCTCTTTCAAATGATCTCAAGCCCTCCTTGACATTCCCCTGGACTTTCACTCATATACGTCTTCTCAAACAAATTCAGTGCTTCCTAATTTTACTTTAAGTTCTCTCTAATTACTCAACCAATTATTTGTATATAAATTAACAAATCTAAAATACCCACTGCTATCCATACAATCAAATGCTGCACACATCTGTTTTTAACTCAAGTTGCCTCCTCCATTTAAATTTCCTCAAATAGGAATAAAATTTCCTCAAATTTTGCAATAAAATTTCCTGAAATAGGAAAGTTAAGCAAGCTGGTAAGGCTGGATTGGAATTGCCATTTCAAACACTTTAGTATAGTTTTCATTTCCACGAAGAAATATTTTATCTCCATGTTCCTTAAGTATCTCTCTAATTGTACAGACACTTGCTTCATATTTTTTTTGCAGAGCTGTTCACAGGGAATAGGTTGCTACTGTAAGAAAGACAGTGGTACACAAAATGAGATCCAAACTCAGTATTGTGAAATGGGAATGGGAACAGGAAAGGGAGAAAAAGAATTGTGCAGTGTCCAAAAGATAAGGGTTACTCCATTCAGATGAATGTTGTCATGTGATGACAGATTTAACTAGATGCCTTCTTATGACTAAGGTGAGCTTGGACATTTCACAAATATAGTATAAAAATGACGTGTGGTTCTTGATGCAGCTTATCAGGAGGTATGTGATGCCTGCTCACGTTATGGTCTAGACCTATAATATTCCCCAAAGTCTTGTGTTCAGAGGTGGAGTGTTAGGAAGGTGATTGCATCGGGGTGCTATACTCATCTTTGAGTTAGTTCACGGATGAGTTCACAGCCTCTTTGGAGTGGGACCTGTTCAGAACAAGAAGCACTGGGGTCATAACCTGAAAGGGTGGATTCTCAAACTTGACTCCTACTTTCTGTCTATGCTTTTTGGTCACCATGATGTGATCTGCTTTCCTCCACTACACCCTTACAGCATGCCATTTTTGCCTTAGAGTCAGCCAATCATACTGCACCCACTGAAACCATGAACCAAAATGAATCTCCCCTCCTTCAAATTGCAGGAGTTAGGTATTTTGCTCTAGCAATGGGAAAACTGATTCCTTAGCATGTTACCTTTGATCACCTGATTAAAGTGGTGTTCTCCATGTTTCTTCAAGCTACAGTTACTATTTTTCCATTTGAAAGTTATGCATATCTTACAGAGAAATGTTTTCGAATGCTGTGAGGATTCTGTTTAACATTGTAAATTTTCATATATAATTTCAGTATCCACTGATTATTTTTCTCTACAATAATTATGACTGTGGTGTTTGTTAAAAAGTGAGTTTCTATTTGTATCTTCTCTTCCACATTTTCATTTTGGAATTTCATCATGACTTTCTCTCCTACCTATTCATTTATTCAATTGTTTTTCAGCATGAAATCATAGAGAGTTATTCTATTTCTTATAGTACACCATTGCCATACTTATTTTGTTATGGAAATTGTCCTGGCTTTGGTCACTAGAGTTTCTTTAAGTTGGATCCTATACTGTTTTGATATTCTGCCACCAATCTTGAGCATTTGTTTACCTTTTGGCAATGCGAAATGTTCCAGGCTCATCTTGTACTTTCCTTGCCCCAGGTCTGAAATCAACCATTCCTCCAGGAGCCCTGATCATTTATATTAGGAAAATCACATTTAGAAATAAATGCCTGCCCTTTAGGTGTGCTTGTTTTTAATTTGTCATTACACTTTTGTCAGTTTCTAGACTTTCTCAGCAGATCAACAGATTGAGGTAGGAAACACATACACAGAGGGAGGCAGGGACGACAGGAGGGAGGGAAGGAAGGAAGGAGGAGACGGGGAAGAGAGAGAGAAAAGAAAAGATTCCTACCATTATCTAGCTGTGTTTCTGAGTATATATTAAAATTTATTACTTCATGTTGGTACCTATTTAATACCACAGGGTTTATTCTGGCGCCCCCCTTTCTGTATTTGCAATTTCTTCCCCTATCAGTAAGAAACTCATCTCTCCTTATCTATAATATATTTACTTATTTACTAGTTCCTAGAATATGCATTAGTTCCAAGATTTATAATCATGCTCTAGAGTGCTATATTTATATGCAGTTCCATTTGTCTTGAGTTTTACACCAGACAATCCAATACTGTTTTATAGTTACTCAGAATAGTTCTATTTTTCATCTCCCCAAGGTGTGGTTATTGTTATAATCCATTTTGAGTTCCTCCCACATCTTGATGGATTTTAATTAACTAGTTAATTTAGAATGCTGAAATTCTGCCATAGAACTTTAGGAGACGAGGAATGCTCTGGAGAAGTGCTACTCCCTTGTTACCCTTTTAGCTTGTCTTCCTCCTACATTCTTGTCACTTGTCCTCACCTGCATTCTGTGTATTACTCTCTCAGTATCTGATCTTTGCTTCTCCTGTTTTGTTTTTGTAGGAATGAGTAGATAATAAATTCTTTTAAACTTTACTTAAGTGAACTTAGCAATGTCTTGTAAGTTTTTCCATATCAGTTCCTAAAGATATTCTTTATCTTTTTTTACAGCTGCATAGTACCCCCTCATGTAAATACATCATATTTTATTTATTCCTCTATTGTGGGTATTGTAGGCTATTTCCAGTATTTTATAATTATAAACAATGCTACACTAAAATCTTGCTGTGTAAATGCTTAAAATTATTGAAAGAGGGCCAGGGATTTAGCTCAGTGACATAAGCACTAGGTCGAGTTTGATCCCTGATACCAAAAAAGAAAAAAATTATTGAGAGTATAGTTTTGATCTCAGGTTTCTAGTTTAAGTCTATTTTCAATCAAATGATATAACAGAGAATACACTGAAAACTGAAACAAGTTATATCAAATAATACCAATATTATTTCATCAGCATTGTTTTCTGTCTATAATCTACTTCTACCTTCTTTAGAGACAGCTCAATTCAATAAACAATTCTCCCTAGCTCTTAGACCACATGTTCAACTTTAAAATCTTCCTTTATCTATTTAAATGCAAACATTGTCAATTACATCTTCATTCAATAAGAGAGATTGGATATTTTATTTTAAAATTGAATATATTAGTTGTTATTTCTAGTCATAAGATTCACCATTATATTAAATTATTTTATTCCTTTAGGGTTAAAGATGGAAATTACAGACTACAGTCCTACCCTGGCCCCTTCTACTCCTCAAGGATGGATGTCAAACAGGATGGGAGGAGAAAAACAGTATCAAAGGCTGCCAGGCCCCTTTCTGGGAGGCCCGACAATGAACTAGTACAATCTTCTTGGAAGGAAGATTGCACCCAAAACTCAAATTCCTATGGAATTGGGGAGTTTGAGGGCCCTCCAAGACTCTACCTCCTGCACAGCTGGTATTTAAAATTTGCAAATGACACTTCACAATCCATGATCTTGCCTCTTCCCTGGTT
Source organism: Dolichotis patagonum (assembly GCA_004027295.1). NCBI lineage: Eukaryota > Metazoa > Chordata > Mammalia > Rodentia > Caviidae > Dolichotis > Dolichotis patagonum. Next base: position 6,812 of record PVJX010041560.1, read on the forward strand.
TAAGGAATCCTTCATGTACCTAGTGAATCAGAAAACTGTGCTAGGACTTGGCACCTGAAAACTAAAGAGTATTTGTGTTGTCTTATTCTTTATCATTGCAAAGAACTTTTCAATTCACTATGAGGCTCCTACCAGGTCCAACCAAACCTTAAATAATCACATGATGGGAATCTCTAAAGCTTTTTTGAGATATTAATCCAGGGTTCTGCAGTTTCAATACGTTTAACTGAGCAAATCTATGTAGCAAAAAGAATCCTGGTCTTCCAGAAGGTAACCTCCGATCTGACTTCTAACATATGGCTTAACCATGTAGCCAATTACGTTGCTAATTATATATGTAGAATAACTTGTCAACACTTTGGTAGGAACTTTGCCACCTAAGTCAGGTGGGCCAGAGTGTTAAAACTTGCAGAGTCAGAGAAGTCAAGTAATGTATCAAACTGGGTCTTCACAGCCAAATTCTAACAATTACAACATTATAGTTAACTTTTCAAACTCAAGCAGTCATAAGGCAAAGTTCATCACAAACACATTGAAAAAGCTTCAAAGTGACATTGTTCTTATGTTGTTACCTCCTCGATCTCGAGCAGCTAAACTTTGACCCCTTTTTAATGTAATGTCCAACTGGTACATTCCGGGATCCGCCAAAGGGACATTTGCATTACTGGTTCCAACAGTGTGTATTTTCTGGAAAACAAGAAATTTACAAAATATTACATTTATTATTTCTGTTCCATTTCCTCCAGTGAGAACCTTATGTAGCTTTAACTAGATTACAAGAATTAGTCAATGAAATAAATCATCTTGTGATTTTATATAATGTCACAGATGGTTCTGGAATTCATGAAATCTTCAGACTCCAAAGAAAGAAGCATGGCCTATTTCAACTCAGGTTAGAAATAACACATGTGAAAACATTTCCTAGGAAGAAAGATCAACATAGAAGCAGTGTCTAAGATAAAAATACAATCAATAATGAGTGCAGAATGAAGGTATGCAAGAGAAGTTGACGTCCATAGAACTGAAAATTAAAATTAAAATGATTTATTCAGGTGAGTTTGCTGGATCATTTATCTGTGCAAAAGATCTCATACTGACAAATTACACACTTCTAGCTTTCCCCCAACATAAAATATCATAATTGTATAGAAATAAATCCTTCCAGCATTTTAACAGTGTTTGCAAAGAATAAAGTCTCAATGGGGCTAAATATCTAACGCTGATTTGTATGCCATAAAAGTGCACAAGCTGTTTCTATTTCAAAAAAAAATCTGCAAAGCTGCCTGTCTAGAATATTTTTAACAATATGCTTTTAATAAGTTGGTAGGTACTGAGTTACAAAGGCACTTGCAAAAGGAATACTATATTTTTAAAAAGCATAAAAGAAACATTCAGTAAAAAAGGTACAGGTCATATTGGACAGTACCTGCCACTTTGTATGCAGGAGAAAAACTTACTTTTCTTCTTATATTTATTTTAAATTCATGCAATAATATTTTCTGATCCAGAAAGAAATGTTTTCTTATTTTAAAATACACATGGATAAGGTAAAATAATAGACAATAGTATGGCTCTGTTAGTTTCAAAATGCACAATAACTATATTTATAAAGCAATATTCCTTTAAAAAAACCTTTCTTGAGATATAATTAACATAAATTCTCACGTCAATTAGGGAAGTATATTATTTGAGATTTTTAAGACCAAGATAAGCAGCTTTGTTTTTGGATACATTACAATTTAAAACAAGAAGCAGCACAACTTGGACTGATAACCTGAACTCATCACCTCTCCTTTGGTAACAATAAAAATTCACTTTCCTCCTCACGCTATCCTTGTTTCTATAAATGTTGGCACTCTCTCCCAGTCACCCAGGCTAGATACTGCTGAGCCATCTTTGACTTCTTCATTTGCCTCCCACACACATCCAAATAGTTGTCAAATCCCATCCATTTCTGTGTCACATCTCCCAATTTTCTCTTTTTCTTTTAGTTCTTATTACCACTGATTCGCATTGGGCCTCCAAATAACAGGAGTGAAAAGTGAAATTCAGTCCAATGACTTTGCTCCTTGAAGTTCACAATTACAGCAATTTGGGATCTTTTCTTTCATACTTTAGAAAGTCTCATACAAACACACATGCATACATGTTTGTACATATGTTCTGGGGTTGGATTAGTATTTCTTTTTAACAAAGCTCACATCAATTCTGTTTATTATTAAATTATTTAATTTAAGAAAAATATGGCAGTCTTTCAAACCGACACATAGCTCTTTCTTGTTAAAAATTTCCAGCTTGGGGCTGGGGATTTAGCTCAGGAGCATAAGCACCTGCCTTGCAAGCATGTGGTTATGAGTTCGATCCCTGGTGGCAAAAAAAAAAAATTTCCAGCTCTACTGAGGTATAATTAACACAATGGTATGATTTTATGGAATACAATGTACTGATTTGATATACATACATGTTGTAAAATGATTATCATAGTTAAATTAACACACCTTTTACTTCAAGATGATGCCTTTTTATTTTTTTACTTTGTGGGGAGAACACCTAAGCAGTTTTGAATATACAATTCCGTACTGTTACACGCCAGCTAGTTACTATGCATACTCTGGGTTCCCTGAGTTTATTCATCTTATACCTGAAAGTCTATATCACCAGACTAATTTCACTCTTTTCCTCACCTTTTTCTCTGTAACTGCTTTTTGTTTTAGGCACATTATTTTTCTTGGAGTAGTGATATCATCATGTCTTCAATTCTGTTCCTATCAATGAATATTTGCATAGTTTCAGTGTTTACTACCAAGTAGACTGGTGATTTTATTTTTCTTATGAGATGAAAACTTTGGTTCACACTCCGATCAAATTGTACTATTTCCCATACCCTAGTCAGCATAGGGCATTGCTAAGTTTTCTAATTTTTTTGATACTAATTTTTCTAATTATTTTTTTCAAACTTTGTGGGAAAACCCTATCATCATTCTTTAATATGTATGTCCAGAACTATGGTAAGGTGCCTTAAAAGCAGTAAAAAGACAAGAGAATGAAATCTGTTATTAGGCTATACAGAAACATTAACCTGGAGACAAGGGAAGCCAACCAAGATCTTAACTACTTTTCAAACAACAGTTTTATATGAGTCTAATGAATAAGCAAGATTTAAATTCAGATTCAACAAACTTTTATTGATTTGCAGTTGTATTCTAAGCCTTTCATCAAATAGCTTCCAAATAAAAACATTTACCAATATATATTAAGCTTTGATAGGTTTACTACTTTCTAAGAAATGGAATATGAACTGCAGAAAAGGAATTCTCTGCCCACCCTGCTTCCTCCTCTAGTGCTTTGATGATGACCTAAAGGCAGAAAGTTTCAGTACTCACATCTGTAGCTTTTGTGCTCTTTATTACCGTATCCAGTGCTTCTTAGAGTTTAGCATACATAACTTATAGAGTGCTTTTTTTTGCATTTTAAAATGTACATAATACTTTATGTGCAGGGTATAGACTTTTCAAAGGTAATTTTAACTACACTAGAGTGTCCACTTCTGCTTTTACAATTTAATACCTAGTTCAGACATTACTATACCTGGGCTTATATTTATTGACTATATTTATTTTCTCTTCTACAAGTTTCTCATTAACATTTATTTGCTCAATTTTCTACTGTGTTGTCTCTTTAAAATGGCATGAGGAACAATTTCTCTATCAAATATATTGCAAATATTTCCTCCTAGTGTATCTTCTGTCTTTGATCTTGTGCATGATATGATGTGGTTATATAGCAACTTTTGAAGTTGGATTTTTTCCTTTTATAAATTCTACATATCTTGCCTAAAATATTTCACACATTGTGAGAAAGCATAATTAGCTTCTTATATTTAAAATATTATTTTAGTTTTAACTTTTAGTTGTCTCTAAATCATTTGAAATTTATGTATAGAGATAGAGATGATATAGATACAGCTATAGATTTTGCACTGCAGATTGAACTCAGAATCTCACGCATTCTAGACAAGTCCTCTACCACTGAGCTATATCTCAGCTCAGAAATATATTTTAAATGTGCTCATGAAATAGGAATTTAAGTATATTTTCTTAATCATTATTATGGTGGGTAACTAGTATTTGTAGTACTACTTACTAAATGTGCCAGTTCCCTTTATGATAGATTCATTTCACATTTCTACTGTTTTTCTTGTTTGCTGGCCCAGACATCTGGGTTGAGCCCTGATTCTGCCCTTTACTAACTTGTGTAATATTAAGAAATCAATTAATTTCAGTTTTCAGTTTTCTGATTTCTAATTTATGTAATAGGAGTATATTAATAATATTACCTTCTTAAGTGATTGTAATCCTCAATATACTTAGGATGCTACAATGCCACCTGGCATATAGAAAAGACTGAAAAAAACAGCTATAATTATTTTTCAAATTTAGAATCCACTAAGTTCTCATCTAAACTCCATTGAATTTCTATGCTAATATAGGAAGGATTTATAATTTTATGATATCTAACATTAATCTCTAAAGGAAATGTAATTTACTATTTTTTTAGGTCCTCTTTTATGACCTTCAATAAAATGGTATTATTTTCTTTATATAGGACCTGTCCCTCTAACTGGTTTTATTCTTGGGTGTTTCATGGGTTTCATGTCTCTTGTAAATTGAATAATTTTTCCATTTCCAATTCAATTATTTCTCATATAATGGACAAATATTATTTTGTAGAGTGACTACCTGCTACCATTTTGCAATTCATATGGGTTGTCTGCATATAAAAATCATACTGCTTGCATATAGTCCCTGTTCAACACTTATTTTCTAACACTAAAAATTGTATCCTTCTAGCTTCAAAAGCTCTGTTTAAAGTAGTATAAATTGTATTTCTGAATTGCATTTGAGTATAATGTCACACCTTTCAGTATTTCACCGTTTAATATGACATGTATCTATGCTTTTCATGCTTAACCTTTTCTTCTGCTCTTCATTTATGTGGACTTTTAAAAATGAATTTTATCAAGAGATTTTCTGTATCTATCAAGAAGATCATTCAGAATTTTTGGTGGGTAGTTATTACTAATATTGAGTCATCTTCATATTTCTAGATTAAAGTCTATTTGAATTAATATTTTTCTCATTCTGATGCACAGAAATGACTACATTGGAAACCATCATTTATGCCCCGACATGTTTAAGTATATCCATCTTTCTTATTGAGACATTCCCAGTGCCCATTTTGAAACTCTAGACCTTTCTAAACTGAACTTTGACTTTTCTGTTTCATGAACTCTGGACCACTCTCCCCGACTGGGATTGATATTTCAATAACACCCATCTTTATCCTTTACTCTTCACTCAGGACTTCTTTGCCCTCTTGTTTTCCATGTCTTCCTGCCCAGTCTTCAAGGATCATTCATTTCTACATTGTTGTTTATTTTCCATTGCTACATTCTATCTCAAATATCATATTTGCTATTATGGATTGTAAACATTACAAATTGGGGAACAGAGTGGTTAAGGATAAAATTGAACATGAACTTTGAAAGAGGCGACAAGGACACATGTTGATGGACACATAATCCAGTTGAGTAGAAATAGAGGCCTGGAACAAAGCTGGCCATGCTGTGGGCAGTTCATTCCCTCTCTTCTCTGGTGACTGTGGTTGGCATCAAATTGCTTTTGGCATTTTCTTTCACAACAAACACAAGTCATCTTTAGAATTCTTCTCAATACAGTGCTCCAAGAGGCTGTTACCATTGATCAAAACTGACACCTAAAATGAAATCCCATTCACTCCAGAGCTATAATAAAAGACAGATTTTTAATACAATATAGTGGAGGTGCAGTGCCATAAGGAGAGTGAAAAACACAGAGCGATTATTATGAGCAAAGACTCTGAGGAGTCCTCACAAAGATGACATTGGAGTAAGGTCTGAAAACATGGGTAGGATTTTGACCAGGAAACATTCGTAGTGAGGAGCTCAGGGTGGGTTGTACAAGAATAAGGTGGAAGACTGATGGGCAGCAACATAAGGCTGAGGAGTTTCAGCCTGTAGACAGCAGAAAATGCCTGCATGCTTTTGGAGAAGCAGTGTAAGTGGGTTTTATTTAACAAAAATTTGTTGCCTAACATATATTTTCATGATAAATGATTAGATTTCAGAATTCCTACACAGCAAAGGAAACAACCAACTAAGTGAGGAGACATTCTACAGAATGGGAAAACTACTCCTCATCTATGCATAGAGAGTTATATACCCATATATCTACAACAAATAACTAGACTTTCCTGAAATAAATTCAGTCAAAAATGGACAACTGAAATGAATATACATTTCTCAAAATACATGGCAAATAGGCACATAAAAATATTAAAATGTGATACACATAATAATGGGATACAACCAAAAAGAAACACTAATTCTACTCATTTGCAAGAAAACAGATGCATTTTCAAATTATAATGTTAAGAGAAATAAATCAGAGATAGGTTAAGTATTTCATGGTTTCTCTTATATAAGAAACCTAAGATATAACTAATACAAAGAGTGAAATAAAAGATAGCAGATAGAAAACAGGAAGGAGGAATTTGTGGAGCTAGGAAAGGGATCACAGAGTGGGGAGAGATGGGAGGGTAGGGAGAATGTAGAGGTAAAAGGATTAAGATATGATATATATATATATATACATACTGATTCCCCAAGATTAATGTAATTATTATGCATTGTAAACATATATTATTTTAAAAACTTGTGGGATGGACAAGAATAGAGAAATCTGTGGATATAGCAATTATTTTAAAAGTTTGTAACAGTTAAATGTAAGCCACAAGAACACAGTCTGCTCCATGGCAAGAGAAACAAAAGATGGATTTGAAAGATACCAAGCAGATTTGATAAGTGGAATTTGCCAACTGACAAGATGTGCAGATGTGAGGAAGGTTTGAATGAGTCACATAGAAGTTTGAGCTGGGTCCGGGGAGGAAGACCAGTAGTAGCAAGAAGAGAAATGAGAGTAGGAACAGGTTCCACACCACCATGGTGTCAGTCACCAACCTATTAAAGGACTTCAAAGCATAAGTAGATCTAGAAAAATATGACCCCCCAGATTCACTGTAATGGATCTAAGAAGAAAACCTTATGGAGAGATGCTACAATTGTGTGTGTGTGTGTGTGTGTGTGTGTGTGTGTGGTTTTCAAATATCTTTACAATAATTTTTGTTGTTTCCAAGCATGAGCAGGATATATTTGGAAACAGGTCTCTGAAGTGTTAGGCACACACAGAGCTCTGAAACAAACTGTCATTATTAAATATCCCACATGTCATGTCCAACGTGGTGTACACTCTGGCAGTCTGCTTTTGAAACCAGGAAACTAACCCTTTCACGGTATGTATCATAATTAAAAGGAGTTAGTGACAGTGTGGTTATTTTTCATGTCCTTATGTATCAGAATGCTAAACTATAAGCCCTCACTCACACCCCTGGCACTGAGCAGGGTTCCTGGTGAGGGATGGAGACTCGATACATATTTATAAGTGAATGAACTATGACATTAAAAACTGAATAGAGCCTAATTGTTTTTAACTCAGAGAAAGCAAAGGAGAGAAAGAATAGCAAGGTATAACTGTCTAATGAGGAATCCTGGACAGTGAATACCTGAGTGGACAATGGATGTTCTAGAAACCTTTCATGTCTAAGATTTCCCCAGGCCTCACTGGTTATTCCAGTGTGGTTTGTGATCTCAGATACTCCAAACCAGAATTTACATGCTAGATACTTTTGAT
>PVJX010041561.1:0-14627 GCA_004027295.1 Dolichotis patagonum
CTATCACATTGTGTCTTATTGGGATTTGAATATGTGTGATAGTTTAAACAAAATTTTTCTATCGAAAATGAGATATTATAGTACCCATTGATCATTTTCTGTTATTCGGTTCAGAAAGCCCTGTAATTCTTTCACTCTATGCATGGCTTTATACTATTTTGTTATGTTTGATATTGCTGTATTTGAAACTATGCTCAACCATAACAGAGTGATATGGTGATAGCTACTACTGATATCTGGTTGTCTTAATGTAAAGTACTGTGTTCCCTATGTTGTCCTGTTCTGAACTGCTCTGTACTGCCCGCTTTTGTTTTATTCTCTTTAAAATAAAAAAATTTTTTTAAAAACTGGGATAAAGACAAAATAAAGATTATTAGAGATATTGGATACAGTGTAAAGTCAAAGTAAAAAAGATTTTTGTGATGGAGAGAAGAGAAAGAGTTGAAATCATTAATAGGGTCAAGCTGATGCCTATTATAAAATTGTACAAGTTGATAGCCAATGAATAAAGTTTCCAATACCCCTATCCTCAAGTTAACTAATGAAACTGAAAATAAGTTGCAAATTGTTAATCATTGTCTAGTAATGAGCGACCCATACACTGTTCATTTACTCAAATAGACGCTAGCCACATCAGAACAATTTGCTTTAAGCTTCATGTGTTTAGTGTTTAAATTAGAAAAATGCTGCTTATTTTACCTAATGTGTCAGCATAGAGGCTCTTAATTTAAAATTTAAACACACGATTTCTCTTCTCATGTAAGAAAGGTTCTAAAATCAAAGGGACACGGAGTGATAAATACTGAACGATGCCAAATGCTAATCATTAAACATTAATTTTTTGCCATTCCCTTTCTCTCTTTCTTTTTGCCACAAGCAGAATTTTTTTTAAAAAGGAAACAAAACAAAAATCACTCTTCTTTCACCAACCAGCAGAGAGCGTTGGTGCCATATGCAACACAAACGCCAAGCCGTTTATCACTTTCAGGGTTGTTACAACTCTGAGTCAAGCACAGATGAAGATTGCCCCTAGTGGGCATCCTTAGTAGACTTGACTCCACGAACCCGTACCGAGTGGGAGGGATTTGCCCTGAGCGCTCCGACGCACGGCGTCCCAGCGGAAGCGGAAGTGTCTGTGGCAAGTGAGCAGGAAGTGGTGGTTCCTGTGGTGGAGATGGCCGCGCTGGCTCAGCTACCCCCGCTGCCCCCGCAGTTTAAGAGCATACAGCATCATCTGAGGACCGCTCAAGAGCATGACAAGCGGGACCCTGTGGTGGCCTATTACTGTGAGTCTTTACGAGTCGCCATGTCCTTTCTCACTCATTTGTACACTCGGCTCCTCACACCAGCCGAGGTTCCCGGAGCTTCCCCGCCCCCCTGGCTTCAGCTCTGAGCTTTGACCTCTGGTCTCCTGGAACGCCTGGGTCCCATCCTTCAGGGAGCCCGACTGCAGTCCCCGTAGAAGGCAAAATCGCCGACGCCCCACACTGTGCACCGTCTCGCGTCTTGTCTTCGGAGGTCCAGAGCTCACTGCACGGGCTTATGAACTGTGGAACACACTCCCCCAAAGATTTCTTCTGTACCTGTGCCTAAGAACCTTCTACCTCTAGAAATAACATGGACAGTCAAGTACTGTAATTGACATGGGATTAAAACGACAGTGATTGCTTCAGAGATAGTAGTGGTATTGGTAAAAGGAAAATAGGTTGTTTGAAAAACGTGATAATAAATGCAGGCTAATTATAACAGCATGCAGAACCATTCCAAAAGTCATCAGTCGTTAATTGAATAGTGTTTCCTACTAAGCAGTTAGTTTAACTGTTCCTCCTTTTGCATCCAAACTGCTTTTTTTCAGCTGTGTTAATTTGTTCGCCTTTTTATAATATCTGGAGAGAAGTTTGATAGCAGTATTTTCATCTTGATTGTTCTGCATGTAATCTAGAGTTGGTGGAAAACAGGTTACGTTTATTCAAAATGGTTTACGTTTACTCAGAGTTTGCTTTATAGTATTTTAGGAGAGTAGTGCTGGTGATTTCTGTGTAAACTTTATTTTTATGTGTATTCAGTCTTTTCCGTAAATGAAACAAGTGGTTGAACTATCAATCTTTTGGGGGGAATTTTTAGCATCTAGACGTTGAGTATAACGTGTTCTCTGTTGTGCACATACTGAGATTAACTAACATGGGGTCATTGTCATCCCTGCCATACTCCACATATACTCCGTTTCTCAAGTGTGAAAGAATTTCTCCTTTTTTCCATACTTGCCAGTCTCATAACTCGAGGTCTAATACAGTTGTCTCCTTTTCTTACTCTGTGCTTTACCTAACAGCATTATTTCCGCTTGTTCTTCGGTTTCCTCATGCAACACCATTAATTTAGCACGTATTTACTGAGGTTTTAGCTTGTGCCAAATATTACTGTAGCTACGGTTCCTATATTCATAAAGCTTACATACAAGGGAAGCAGGGGGATTAAACAATAAAGAATATGTGCAATAAAGTATATATATATATCATATACGATATATAATATATATAAGATATATAATACATATAAGATACATCGTATATATGATATATATGACATATGTATATATTATATAGACTATTAGAAGATAGTGAAGAAAATAAGACGAGAAGGGGGTTTTGCTGAGTTGACCTTTGAGCAGAGTAGGAGGTGAAAGGGAAGTCTTCATGTGCATTCAGGAAAGAGTATTCTTTATGGAGGAAATAAAAGAATAAAATCCTGAAATTTGCTTGAAGGAGGAAACAAGGACATAATTGTTAGTGGAGTAGGTAGAGCAATGCTATACAAGAACAAAAGAGTAATCTCTCGTAACAAATAGAGCCACTAGTTCCCCTCTAAAACTAATCCCTATTAATGGCTTGTGTGTGACATACATTTGCTACTACCCTGGGACCTTTTGTTTCTTGTGTCATTATTGTCCTTGTTATTTCTTTCTAACCTTGTCTCTCTTGTTTCTTTCTAACCTTGTCCATTTACTGTAATTTAAAAAAAAATCTTTTAAAAGTTTTAAAAAGAAAAAACAGAAGCGCTGTCCATGATATTTCCTCTAAAGTTACAGCCCTGTTTGTCCAGCCTCATAGGTAAGCTTGAATTCCTCATCTACCTTTGTCTTTACATGCTTACCCTGTAGAGCCTTTGAGTCCATTGCAGTCTGGTTTGTGCCATTATTTTACTGAAATTGGTCTCAGGATAAGGACAAACATTTTTTACTGCAAAGTCCAGTTGGCACTTAATAAAATTTTTATTATGAAACATATATATGTAAGAAAATGCATGCATAATGTGCATGCAGAATTTGACATAAACAAAACTAGTGTACTCACCACATTTGATGCTATTAGTCTCTTAATTTATGCCAGTCTGGTGGATGTAAAAGGGTCTCATTGGAGTGATATTTGCAATTCTCTGAGTCTTAATGAGGTTCAGTCTTTTCATATGTTAATTAACTGTGTGATTCTGTTTTGAAATGCCTTTTTACTGCTTTTGCTCACTTTTCTATTGTAATGTTTGTCTCTTCTTCATGATACAGATAATTTATCCTCTTTTTATGCATTGCAGTTGTCTTTTTCCAGTTCAAGGTTTCATTTTAACTCTTTGAAGACCTTATTCAAAAATTCTCAATTTTTAACTGTAAACAGTTTATCAGTCTCTTCTTCTATGACTTTACATTCTAATTTTTGGGGTATTGATTTCTTGTCTCATACTTGTTTAAACAGGACTTTGATTTCCTTCCTCTGTAGATGGATATCTTTGATCAATTCTGGAAGATTACTATTATCTGTTCAAATAATGCAGCTTCTTTATTTCTTTTCTCTTGTGCAGTTTTGATTCGATGTTTTCAACACGTGTTCCCTTTAGCTTCCTTGTTTAATTCCTTTATATTTTTCAACTCTGTATCACTGCTGCATTCTGTGATTTCCTGAGGCCTGTTCTCACATCCTCCATGTATCCTATTGCTTAAGTCATTTATTGAGTTGCTACTTTTATTTTTTATTTTGAAGTGTTCCATTTTTGTTTTCAAATTGATCTTGTCACTTTGGACAGTTTTTGTTCCTCGTGATTTTTTTAAGCACTTATTTCTTTGAACACTTTGAATGTTTTTATTTGTACTATTTGATATCTAATAATTTTTGTAGCTGCTATGATTATGAATTAACACTATTCAAGGCTATTTCTTTCCTTTCAAGTTGTACACTAGGCATACTAAACCAGCTCCTCTCAAACTGGAGTTTCTAATGTGCTCTTTGAATTATAAAGAAATCAGCTTCTTATCACAACTTCCGTATTTTCCTTCTAAAATTGTTCTTTCTGCCAAAGATCTTGTTGTCAGTGTAGCAAAGTAGTATACCTCTTGTGCTGCACACATCCTCTTCACAGTTTGTCCTTTTGTTTAATTTTTTTTTAAGGCATATTTGTATGGGGTTTTCTGTTGTTGTTGTTTTTATTTTTGGTTTTTGAAACAAAATCTCCTTTTGGTCTAGGCTGACCTTAAACTCACTATCAAGTCCAGGCTGGCCTTGAATTCAGATCATCCTTTCTCATCCTCCCACAGGCTTGGCATTACAGGCCGAACCCAACGTGTTTTTTGAGTATTTTTATGGTATATTGGCCTAAAGGTGGAAAATCCAACAGGGTATCCAGAAAAATAAGTCAGTTTGTATTATTGGTGTGAGGGAAGCCTGCATTAATGAAGGTATTAGAACTTTCTGTCTTTACCTGTCTTATGTGAAAGAAAATCAACTAGAGCAAATAATACACTTTTGTTTTATAATACTTGGCATGAAAGGTTCCAAAAGAATTTTCTAGGTTAGGGAAAGAGTGTGAATATTGTAGAGAGGTGATGCAGGGAATCGCCTGGAGTTTGTCTCTTTGGGAATGGTTGGTCAAGAATGGATCTCAGAAGAAAGAGGCTCTCATTTGTATTTGGTTAAAGGGGCAAAGAGGAACGGCTTGAGGCCATTGTCCTGTGCAAGGGTATGTGGAGAGGGATTAGATATGGGAATATGGACACAAATGGGCCATAATAGAAAATCTCTGTTTCAGGGTCTTTTACTTTTAGACATAAGTCTGGTAAAGGTAATGTCTCAGGATAAAACTACCTTGTGTTGTAGTGTTCTACATTCCCACAGTGATAAAAATTTGTATTAGATGGCCTTAGTATTAATAGAGAATATTATTGTTGAGTTAAGAGCAAAGCAAAAAAGAACCAAAAAAAAGCACTTACAGCCAAAGTTCTTTGTTTCATCCAAACAAGCTCCTCTAAGCTTCTGTGGCTTATTTCTATTTTTAGGGTTAGAATTCCGAAATGAACCCGGACATTCCAGGAGTCCTACTTTCCTGAAAAAGTGGCTTGGCGTTAACAACTGGCCATGCCATTTATCTAACCTGGCAGATGTTTCTCCTTAAGCTTAAGTAAACTGTATCTTTGCCTCTAAGGTTTGGTTTTTATTTTTATTTGTTTTGTTTTGCTTTGTTTCAGAAATACATTTAAAATTGGTGAAGGATAAAAACATTTAAACTTTTTTTTTAAATGGCAAAGGCTTCTTGCAATTAACAGTATTTCATTTTTCCCAGTTATTATATTGTCCTGCCATAAACAGGAGGCTCAGACTGAAAGAAAATGACAAATCTTTATGGTATCTTTTTTGTATACATCACATGGGTTGAGAAAATTAGTAACTTACACTGGTGGCCTACCAAGTCATTTTTAGTTCTTAAAGCTTGAAACCTAATTGAATTGGCTACCAAGGTATTAATAAAATACTGTTTGATGATAGGCAATTAAATGATTGTTTTAGCATATAATGTTTTAGCAAATAATGTTTTAGCATAGAAGAAATTTTAAAAATTTACTAATTTTACTCTAACAACTCCAAGTCTCATCATTTCTCTGTGTAAATTAAGTTTCTCCTATTTATAAGAAAAAGGAAAGTAGGACTAGAACCTTGATACTCCACTCTTGTGCATTCTGACAAGTCATATTAATTCACAGATATTTTGATTTAATTTATCATAAGGTGCTTTTCCAATACATTTTATATTCTGTAATTGTTAAAATACATATTTGTGTCTTGATCAGTAATATATTACAATAATATGTAAGATTTACTTCTAGAGGGATAATTTTAACACTTAGTATTTAATTTCAGATATTTTGTAGTAGTTTGAATTTAAATTTTTCTATGTCATATTGAAGAGTAGTCTGACAAGATAATAAAATAAGGACTAGAGATTAAATTTTATAGGCTAGGTAAATGGAAATACGAATCAGAAAAGAAATAATGTAAACTTTGACTCTTAAAAAAGCTTTCTGTAAAGATCATTATTATTATTGTATATAAAGAGATTATGGGTTATCCAATTGCTATGATATTTAACTTTGAATAATGTAAGTTTTAGATACCAGTCACTTTTTTTTTGGTATATGTTTAAACTTCCTGATAAAAAGATTCATATTTTAACTTACAAGTGTCTGAAGGGTACATTTCTTAGAGCAAATAAGACTTTCTTAAACTGATAGAACAGGGAAGAATTTTTTTAACAATCTTGCTAAAGTCTGTACTGATTCATAAAAGTGCTATGTTCTCTTTTACTTCTGGGGTTTTATATATGCCATTCTCTGACTGAAGCTTCCAATTCTGACTTCCCCTTAATTTGACTAACTTACTCTTAATGATTCAGCACAGCTTTTACTTCTTGCTGGTTGACAGATTTTTCTAGTGAGCTCCTCACATTGCATTATTAAAAGCATCTTTTTGCTTTTTAATCTTCTTGGTTCCCTTTGGGGACAGGATTGCTATCTTGTTCTCTTTCCTCACCTGTCATATAACTTGGATTATTTAATGTGTGCATCCTCTCTAGCTGTTATTAATATTCCACTAGAATATAAACTCTGAGAGCAAGAAATACATCTGTATTGATAATCATTGACTTTCTAACTCCTAATACAGTTTAACACATACTGAAAATCTTTTCCTTTCTGTTAATTGGACAAATTAAATAGCGATTCATAACTTTTTAGCAAGCTACCACTAATTAGAAGATGGAATGAATCCTAAAACTATGTATTTTATAAATTTTTAAGTTTAATATCTTTAATCCAAAATATGAAATGCTTTGAAATCTAAAATTTTGGAGTATTGATCTGACACCATGCAATAAAATTCTGTACTGTGAAATAATTGTTTTGTATACAAAACTATTAAAATACTGTATAGAGCTATAGCTGTAACTCAGTGTTAGAGCACTTGCCTAGTATACAGCTCTCTCTTGGCTTGATTCCCAAGATAACGTGCGCGCGCGCGCACACACACACACACACACACACACACTTAAAGATTCTATAAAATTCCCTTTGGGCTCTATGTATAAAGTGTAGTAGAGAGCATGTGAAACATGAATGAATTTTGTGTTTAGATTTGAGTCCTGATCTCCCAAGACATTTCATTATTTTTATACAAATATGATAAGCTTAAGAGGTTCCCAGCTAAAAAGTGCAAATGAAGGAGAAGCTTTCGGTTGACACTTTATCGCTTAGCTCTGTGTGTCTTTTTTTCTTTAATAAAGCCAGAAAATACTTCAGTCCCTACTGACGGCAGACACTGTATGGTATACATTTTGACATTGCCTTATTTGGTTCTTTCAATGAAGCTGCATCTAGAATAATCATTTCTTCCTTTTTTTTTAAGTTTGCTGTAACTGCCTGTATAAAATTTTGTTTGTTTTTGTAGTTTCCTCTAGGGGGTGACATTGTACAATTAATAGACCTCCAGTGAAAGTATGTAAATGTTTTTGAGAGATTTCATTTTTCATGTGATCATAGGAAAATTAAATACTTACACAGGAAGTTGAAAATCTATATGGTTGTATCAGTTCACAGATGTTACAGGACGGATAAGCAAAAAAACTTAAAGACTAAATAATATTGGATTTCTTATGTTAATACATGGTAAGGCACATGGATGTTAGTATTAATAATCAGTTACCTGTTACTTTTTGTTATTAATCAAATAGAAATTCAGCTCTTAATTCAGTCAGATAAACTTGGCAGAGGCAATAAGGAGAAGCAGTTCTTTTCTTCTCTGTTTTCAGAATTTGAATAGTAAATTGGAGACTGTAGTCTTACTATGTGCTTAGTGTTTTATTGTAGGCTAACTCAGGATATTCAGTCTTAGCAATGACAGACAAAAGGTTAACTACTGATTTATCTGTTAGCATTCCATTCATGTTTTGTTTTTGCCAACATTAATTTTGTAAAAAGTCTTTTTAGTAGCTTCCTCTTTTTTAGGTAATATAAATCATTTCATTTTATAGCTCTTTAGGAAAATCAAATATTGAAGGAGTTAGATGGTTGGATTCAAATAATAAATCCTTAGTTTTTATTTCTTTGTCACCCACACAAATTTAGTATCTTTGATAAGGTTTGTTTTTATAGTAATATATTTGATTGTTCAAAGTGAAAGCTTATATACTTTTTGAGCAACACAGGATTGTATATAATAGGTTTTACTAAACGTGGTTACTAAGTTCCTGTTTTTACTTCATCACTGGACTGTTATGTACTTTTTTCCTCTGTGGCTCATCAGGGTTTTGCTTTGTTTTAGTTTTTTGAGTGTTTTTGGTTTTTCACTTTAATTTATTATGTTTCTTGTTGGAAACAAGAACGATGTCTTGTAGGGACAATTATTTGTTGTTGAAGTGCACAGCACATTTCAGGATATCATTATTCTGATTGGTAATTGTCCTCACCCATACACTCCATTAATAAGTACAAAATTAAAAAATAAGCTATAAGCCTCCATACTTTTTAGCTCCCTAAAGAGGCAGTATTGTTTTTCACACTCTTGAGAAAGGTTGCTCTAAATAATACATGCTCATTGTGCAAAATTTAGAGTGTACAGGTATAAGTAAAGAAAAGAGCCACAGTTAAATCATCACTGTTAGCATTTTGCCTCAGTTCCATTAAGTTTTCTGTAGTCATCATTTTCTTGAAGTAACTACAATTAAAAATTATATACACACTTAAGCTTACTATTGTCATATAACTTCAGTGCCTCTATTTTATGCTGCCGTTCTTGTGAGGGGAAAAAAAGGAACTAACAAATGATTGGTTCAATAAGATTCTTACTGGACTAATATCTTCTTAATTTATGATGATCACAGATTGATCTAACAGCTACAACCATATGACAAGAATGACTTTTTAATGTGACAATCAGATTTATTAGAATTTACCTAAAGGAGATAATGATAATGTAAAAATAGACAAAGATGGTTTTTTTTTTTTGAAGATAGTAGAAATACAGCAGAACAAGACAGAACAAAGCCAATTGAGACAGTGCAGTGAATTTGGTACAAAACTTCACAGCAGATTACTGGGATAACACTAATAGGTACCATGGTATATCTCAATATGTTCACAATAGTTGTCTAGTCAATTAAGTATAGCAAAATCAAACCAAAGACAGAACACTATAAAATCAATCGAAAGAGAATATTGAATAGAGTAAAGCAATTAATCATAATGAAAACAAAACTGAAAACGTGTTGGCTTTCAAAGAGAAGAAAGAGGAGACCCCCATATGTGCTATGTTGCATACAGTCATCCTGCCAAGAGATGCCCAGACCTCTGTCCCCAGTTGCTGATGGGGGTGGGGGTTGGGGATGTTTGATTGCACTGGTACGCTCAAGAGACACTACTGGGTCTCCTCCTGGCTCACACCAGAGGAAGGTGCTTACCAAGAGGGCGGGCGAATTGTTTCTTTGTGCAGGCTCCTGGGTTCCACCATGGCCATGGCCGGATCTCAGAGGCCGTTCTCTGGTTCTCCGACAAAGATATTCTTGACAGTGTTTTTTAAATATTAGATATACCGTAACTGAAAATCTGAATGCCATACTGGCAAGTTCAATTCCATTATGGTTCATAATGCAATATTATGCAGTTATGCAAATTACATGAACTTTACAGTTGTTTAAAAGAGGCTTATAGTATAAAGGATAAAAATATATAGTTCCATCTATGTAAAATGTGAAACATATGTCTGAGGGATACAGGGTACCATCACAAGAGGCAGACTACGTGAATCGCATCCAATCATACATCGCTTACTTGGTTCATGACCTTAGTTAAAATATACTTCACTTTTTAAGTTTTAGTTTATTAGTACATTCACAATAATAAGTTAAGATTAGCTTCATAATATTTTTGGTGACTTAGTTTTTCTGCTTTAAACAACTAGATCAGTGTGTGAGCCATGATAATTACTTAATGTTAGTTGTTACTGTTTCTCTTACTCTAGTTCAGTGGAATCTTGAAGATAGAATATTGTTGGATATATAGTTAGATAGTATATTGTTGGAAGATACTATATTTTATCCAATATGACAGTTTTCGACTTTTAGACTACCATTTATGTTTAATGTAATTATTAATATGTTTGAGGTTAAATTTGTCTTACTATTTTTAAGGGAAAAAGTAAAAACAAAGTATCAAAACAGGTTACTAGGAGAGTTACATTGCATATTAATTAATACATTGCATGTTGTTTTCTTCATTGTAGTTATTTGGAATACAAGATATAAGTATGATATCTTGGTCAAACATTATTAGCACAAATCTTTCTTTTCAGTGAACCAAGAAAAACTAGCTATGTAACTGTCTTAACTGTCTTATGTATAAATATATGTTTTCTTTTTCCCTTTCTACTTTCCCCCCATCACAGTTTGTCTTTTCTTTTCAAATTGCTATTGGTTGTCTTTCTTTTCTTTTCTTTCTTTTTTTGTATCGGGATCAAACTCACGACCTTGTGCTTTCCAGGCAGGCGCTTATGCGCCTGAGCTAAGTCCCTAGCCCTGCTATTGGTTTTCTGTTTGACCTATTTGCTTGTGTTTCTTTTTTGATAATTGGAGTTTTTTTTTTTTCAGGGTTCCATGATTTCCCCACCATGGTGGGGGCTTACTTGACATTTCCTTTTATTTTTTTAGTGTTTGTTGTAAAGCTTAAAATGACTACTCACAGTCTACTGTCAAAAAGATATATATATTTATATTTATATTTATATTTATATTTATATTTATATTTATATTTATATTTATATTTGGATTTTTTAAGCACTTTTTTTGCTCCATGTTTTACTTAGGATGATATCTATTACTGTGTGCAGAGCTCACTAATCATTTATGTTTTGGTATCTGTACTTATACTCAGTAATTTTTATTTCAGATACTATTTTTCATCTCTAGAAATTACATTTGAGTTCCTTTGTTTATGTTCTTTTTATTCACAGTTTTTTAAGCCCATTTTCATAATAGCTTACTAGTATTTGAATGTCATCTGCCATTTCCATTATTTCATCTGTTTGAACTATTAGTTTATATTCCTTGTTATAGGTTACATTTTTCTAATGGTAATTAGAAAATTTAGTAATTTTGGATTGGATATAGAACCTTGTGCATTTTAAACTTCTGAGTATCTGAAGTTTCAGGTCATATGTTGAAGGGGTTTGACCTGACCCACACTTCAAAAAGATTATTTGAAGTTCATTTTGGCCGGTTTTTTGCCTTGTTTTGCTGTTGTAGCTTTGAGGGTGGGTATATAGTAGCCCTGTAAGCATAGGCTTATGCCACTACTGAAGTATGGTTTTTGAGGCTCCACTGAACACCCTTGGTAAACATTTAGAAATTTCCACTCTAATTGGGACTTGACTGTATTCCATCCTTGTGTGTGTGTAGTGAGAAGAGTTCAGCTCTTACTCGGGTTCATTCTTTGGTTTTATGGACTCTTCCCATGCACATGTACTGTACATGGTGTAGTATTTAGCTAAGTCATTGGTGTTACCTTGTTTCTTTTCTCCAACTATCAACTTCTGTTTTCTGAAACCTCGTTTCATATATTTTGTTTAGTTATGTTGCTGTATGTAGTGCTGTGGCTGTCTTGAGTATTTCATGATGGGTAGATGTAGAATCCATGGTCTCATTTTAACAATCAAATTGTCAGTATCAGCGCAATGCTACTATGTATGTTCCAAGTAAATAATTAATTTTTAAAAACCAGATAGTGTCTGTTCACAGGTTGATTTTCATTACATCTTTTAGTAGGAAGTCAGGTATAGCTAACTTTGTCTTAAAATTGTGTCATTACATGGGCTCCAAAAATATTTATTTAATGAAGAAATAAAAAAAGAAAATGCCATTTAATAGTTCATTCCTTATGTTTTTGTTACACTGGTATAAAAGTTGGTGATGTGTTTCTTTTTTACTTTGGAAATTAGCGAAGTGTCCCTGCTGAAAATATTACAATTTTTTATTTAGATGTCCCTTTATAAAGGATAATATTAAATGTATTGCAAATATTTACAATATGCTTAAAATAGAGAAGTACATTGTTTTGTTTTTTAATGAAGTTTGTTATTTTTATTTGTGTTTGTTTTGATTTTTTTTTTTTTTTTTAGATAGGGTCACACCATGTAGTTCAGGCTGGCCTTGAATTCACTATGTGAAATAGGCTGGACTTGAACTTGAGGCAGTTCTCTTACCTCACCTCACCTCCCTAGTGCTGGGGTTACAGGGGTGAGCCACCATACCAGGCTGATACTTGTTTTAAAATCCGTATGTATCTACCTTTTTGAGTGCCACATTTAATCTAATAAAGTGTCATCCTTCACAATTGCTTTAATAGAACTTTTTGTATGTTGTTATATCCTATTTTATATTTCTCATGGTTATGCAAGATGTATTATGTTAATGTGCAGACTGTGGAACTTTGAATTACACATACCTTCAGGATTAGTACATGTTTGTCTCTTAAATGCTTCACATTAAATTAAAGTTAGGTTGGAAAGTATTTAATCCTTTTACAAACATGTCTCATTAGTCATCTTCAAATAATATTTATTCATAAAAATAAACACATTTCTATGATGAAATAAATCAGATATATTTTGTTACAGTTAGTTTTAACTGCACATTTGTTTAGCTGCTTTCCTAAGTATTTTACATGTTAGACATCAATTTTAAATCATATTTCTTTTGCTACAGTGACTCGTTTGTCTTGAACAGAGTTCTACGTGAAAGTATTCTTTTTTCCATCTTCATGACAAAAATATTTTAGTATATTTACTAATTTTCATAAGTAGATTTAACTTTTCACTTTTACAAATATTAGAGAATGTGTCTCTTGAAATATTTTCTGTATTTAACAATTGTAAACTATATAACCTATTTAAAAACATAAAAGCCAAACTAATTTCTGTTCTAAATCTTTCCAGTTTTGAAAGGATTCAGTTCTTCAATTAGGAATGTTACTATATAACAGTGTCTTTGTAATTATGAAGACTGAATACATGTAAACTGAGAGAAAAATTTTATATAGGCTAGTCCCATAAACTATATTATTACACTTTATTCCAGGTATTGTTAGGCTCATTTCTAAAGAATAAAAATTGAATAGTGGTTGTAGTAATGAAATGGGATTTGATCTTTGCTTCAAACGAGATATGCACACACATATTTTCTCTTTTTATTGTAAGTAAAAAATTGAAGTAAATTAGAAACAATTTTTACAATGAAATAAATTGCTTTCTTATAGTGGCAAAACCATGCTGAGTTAGGTTTCTGTGTGTTCACTTAATCCTGAGATGTTTTAAAGCCAAGGTAAATCTAGGAACCTTTTCTTCACTCCTGGGACTGTTCGTTACCCATGCTGGATGGCATCTCTCCCCAAAAATGATCCTGACTTGCTCCATGGATGCTGGGCATCACATAAGTACAGTGTTCATTATAACGGTAGGAAAATGCCAAAAAAGACCAGGAGAAATGAAATTGTCAGTACTACCCTAACTCAATTATCATGTTATCTTACTGGCCAGAGTATGTACAGATAATGAATAATTATTATGTATTAAATTTTGTGTTTACATATTTGTTTTGAAGAGATTGAAGTATGTTTGAAATAATCATTTGGGATGTTGGAAAGGCAAGTACTAAGCTTATTTGAGGTTGAAAATTATGATACTTACAATGATATTAATCTGCCAGCAGATTGAGCAGTTTAGCTGCAGAGATAGATTAAAACAAAATAGTTGGGTTTTATATATATGTTTTTGACAGAGAAATGTAATAAAACAATTTAGAGATGGAAAGGGATAAGACACTTAACGTTGTTGAAAATTATATTATAAAAAACTTGTTACAAAGAGAAGTAGAAAAGTGGTTATAATTTAAAAAGTTTAAAAGCCAGTGAACTGGAGACTTGTAGGAATGTGCATCGTATTGAAAGAGATTTTAGGGAGTGGATACCTGATACACTTTTTTTTTTTTTTTTTTTTTTTTTTGGTACCAGGGATGAACTCTTGATTTTGGTTATTGTAATGGTTGATACATGTGTCAACTTGAGAAGTATAGAAGTTTAAGCCACTCAGCAGGGAGCCAGGGTCCTTACTTTGTAAACATCCTCAGCTTGTGCAAGTATGGGGTGGGAGATACAGCCTGCTTCCTGCTTACAATAGAAGGGAGAAGAGGCTTGTTCTCCCCCTTCTTGTGCTTGCTGCCTTTGCTGTCTTCTGCTGTCTTGAAGTGTTGCCCCTGTGCAGGCCACCTGCCTT
>PVJX010041562.1:0-14611 GCA_004027295.1 Dolichotis patagonum
GTACTGGGGATTGAACAAGGGGCTTTACACTGGGTGACATCCACAGCCCTTATTTTGTTTTAAGATGGGAACTTGCAAAGTTGGTGCACACCTATAATCCCAGCACCTGAGAGACTGAGGCAGGATGATCGTTGCAAGTTTGAGACCAGCCTGGGCTACAAAGTGAGCCCATGGCCAATTTGAAAGCATAGTGAGACCCTGTTTCGAAAAGCCAAAAAAAGAAAAAAGAAAAAACAAGAAAAAAAAAGTTGCCCAGACACCCAAGCTTAGCAGTACTTATGTGTAGTCCCAGCACTAGGAAGGTAGAGACAGGAGGATTGCTGTGACTTCGAGGCCAGCCTGGGATACACACTGAGTTCAAGGCCAGCCTGGACTACATAGCAAGACCCTGTCTCAAAAACATAAAAAAAGAAAGACCCCAAAATTGTCCGGGCTGGGGATTTAGCTCAGCGGCATAAGTGCCTACGTGGCAAACGTAAGGTCGTGAGTTCAATCCTGGCACCAAAAAAAAAAAAAATTGTCCAGACTGAGCAGGAACTTGCAGTCCTCCTGCCGCACACATTAAGATTTCTAAACGAAAGTTCTATGTGTCACATCCCTAGGGCCATTGCATCGGTGGGGACTTTGGTGAAGCAGAACTCAGAAAGGTGGGCTCTTCAGTGTTAACAAAAACAGGCCAGGCTGGGGGCACCTGACTCCCATGCATGAACCCCTAGACTGGTCCCCAGCACCAGGAGAGAAAGAGGTAACACAGGCCAGTGGAGTTTGCATCTGTGCAAACTCTGTATCTCTCTGTATCCAGACATAAGCAGTTATTACTACACAGTTGGAACAGAGAACAACATGAGAAACTTTTCAAACCAGGCACAGTGAGTGGCACATTCCTGTAATCCGAGCTGCATTTGAGGCTGAGGCAGGAGGATCACAGTTTCACCACTACCCTGGGAAACTTAGACCCTCTCCAAAAGAAAGAAAAAAAAGATTAAAATTTTACAAAAAAGAAAACCCTATTTTTCATTTGCTTTCTTGTCAGACCCCACACTGCTTTCTGACTGATCAAGGTGCAGCAAAATTTGCAGCAGACATGGGGGTCCCGAAGATTCCTGCAGAGCAGCTGGTGACAGAGAGGAACAAGGAGCGCCTATTGAAGGAGAAGCAGGAGCAAGGCGTCCTAAGTACTGCCAACCTCAAGTGAGCAGCCCAATCCCAAGTGAGGTCTTGGGGGGACATTCAGCAGATCCTAACCGATTGTCAGCATTTCTTAAGCCAAGGACTGGAACTGCAGCCTTTTTGGGGCTGCAGGGGACTGGCAAGGGGCAACGGAGAGATGACTCCGGAGATCAGCCTGATGTTGCAGATCCGATTTTATTACGGAAGTGCAGGAGTATATATAGACTGAAGAAGAAGGGCGGAAGGGAGCCCAGAGGAAGGGTGGGATTGAGCTTCAGGAAGGACTAAGTAGGCTTAGGGAAGGCGGGGATGCACTGCGGGGTGGGCTCCGAGCGGGGCGGCCCTGGCAGGGACGCTCTACTCGTTGTGCCAAGGAACGGGGAGTCTTTGAGTGTACTCAGACTCTCTCTTCTGCCAGGGCAGCCAGCCAGACCTCAGGACCTTGACCTCCCACATGGAACAACTGGTTATAGCCCTCAGTTGGACCTTGTTTGTGGCTGCTTTGTGTGGGAACTCCAGTCAGGTCTGCAGCGCTCTCCCCTGATGTGGGGAAGCCAGAGACGGTTGCCATTGTGTATCTTCTACTTCCTCGGGTGTCTGTATCTTACCGAGACATGGGGGATCTCCTGCACTCGGGTGTATTCCTCCTCACCTCAGCAGTGGCTTCATAGTCCAATTCCCACATTCTAGCTTGTTGTCTCAGAGGCACGAGAAACCCAGAGTGACCAGGAAGGATCCTTGTTGTGCTTCCTGGCACAAGCCTGCCCCCTCTAAAGCTAAGACTCCTAGACCAGCACAGCCCAGGGTATGCAGGAATGGGAAGCAGAAATTCTGCTAGGGATAATAGTACATGGCTCCATTCCCACTCCCTGCCCTGGATTCCTGGACCCAGGAATCCCGGCTACTGGACACTGTGGTATAGCCCAACTTTCAGTTAACTCTGGCTTTCATGGTGCAGAGGAGAAGTCAGTTAACTCCAAAAAATTCAAGTTAATCCTAGGTCCTAAAGTATGTATTTCTGTGTTACGGATTCCAAACCAGGGTTGAGTATGGCAGGAGCTGGCCGTGGTGTTCAGCCTGGTGACTCTGCATGGCCCTGACAGTGGTGACATTTACCCAAAGTCTCTCTCAGCAGAGGTGTGGGGCTCCCTGCCTGAGGGATCAGGCTTCGTGCATCTGGGGTACAGGATCTGAGGATCCCCAGGTCCCAGGATTGCAGTATCGTGCTAGCTAGGGTGGTCTCCCAGCTGTGCTGGGGACCAGAGTCCTAGAAACAGGGTCTCCTACACAGTGGCTCATGTTCACTTTAGAGAGCTCACCACGTTGTTTTCCAGAAGTTCTGTGAAGACCAGGGGTACAGCTTAGTGGGAGAGCACCTGCCTCACCTGCATAAGAACCCCGGTTCAGCCCTGTCAACAAACACTGTGTAGAAAGATGCAGCTCTGCAGCTAGTGCCACTCTGAAGACGAGCAGGGGACCCTGCTGGGCTCCATGGGTCAGGTGTTTGCAGGATTTCTGTGGTTTCTTTGCCATGGATTTCTGGTTTCAATGTGCTGTGATCAGACAGTTTAATGGTCGGCTGGGATTGTTTTCTACTCCCTTAGCAGGCTGTACACAGTAGCGTGAAGTGTTTTGGGGAAAGATCTGGGTGCTCTGGAGAGACCATGACACTTCGGTGCTGGGACAGAACACTGTAGATGTGAACCACATGCATTCATTCGGAGGTGTGAGTCAGCTCTGGTATTTTTTTGTTAAGTTTTTGCTTAGTTGATCTATTACTTAAAATGAGGTGTTGAGCTCCCCACTAGGGTTGAGGGGGTGTGCATTTGATCTTTCCTGTCCAGTAGTGTTCGTTTTATGCGGTTAGTGCACCCAGACTCAGGCAGAGATTTGGAATGGCTCTTGCTTCCTGCTGAATGATGCCTGATTAACCTGCAGTCTGCCCACCCTGCCAGTTCCTGGGGAGGCTGTACTGGAGGCTCCCCATTGCGTGGGGAAAGAGTGACTCCCTTATCCCAGATGAGCACCCCTTCTCCCCACATCCTGCCACTCACAAGCCCTGGGCACTGCTCCCAAGCCCCACGGTGTGGCCTTGTCTGGCGCCTTTCCCAGCTTTTGGCTCCTCTGAATCCTGCTGTAAATATCTCCCTCTGTGTGGGGGAGGTCAGGGTGATCTGAATTCATTCCACCAGCCAGGTCAGCCCTGGACCGCTCTGGCTTAACCTGGCCCTCTCCCGAAAAGCTGCATCCATGGAGTGGGGTGCTGTGTCCAGCAGGGGTCAGCTCCCCTCAGAGCCCTGAGGCTGGAGGCTTTGCCCTCCATCCCCTCTCCTGTCACTCAGTGTCTTTGAGAGACTTCTCTCAATGTCGCCCTCAGGTGACCAACTGCTGTCCTTGAAGAATGATTTGTATTTTACAAGTATGTATTTAAAAACCCAAGTTGGAACATGCTGCCTCTCAGCTCCCAGGATTCTGTGAGCTCGCGTTCTGTTGAGGGGGAAGGGTCACCCTGACACACAGAGCCAGGAGGAGACGATGCTGTCCTGGGTGAGCAGGATGCACAGACAACACATTTGTGAGAGCATTGGTGACTTGGCCCTGGCCACCCTGTGACCTTCCTGCTGCCTTTGTCCTTAGCCAGCTCCAGACATAGTGGACCGTGGGACTAGCTGAGGCCGAGTATGTCTGCTGTCCCTGGACAGCCCTCCCTCCTGAGGGGGCCTCTATCAGAGGCTGCTGCACCCCACTATGGCTTCCCTGCTGTGTGGATCCCACTCTCTCCTTCTGCTTTCTTTCTTCCATGTGGTTACCACCTGAAGTTTTCTGGCCCTTCCTAGATGGAGCTCCAAGGAAGAAGGGGCTGGGTCCCTGTCATTTTCTGGTATCATCCAGCACTTGGGACAGCTCCCTTGGGGCTCTGGTAGCAGGATGGGTGACTCCACTTTTTATCTCAAAATTCGTAATGTCAAGGAAAAATCTAACTTACTCCATCTTCCCTGCAGCCCACAACGCAGGCTCCCAACCAGTCAGTGGATGGGCAGTGGGACACCCTGGGCAGGGCCTCAGCACCACCTGGCTAGAGCTGCCCCGCACCTACCACCTCAACCTTCTTCTGTACGTTACATTGCTGGTACAGCCTGAGCATCTGGAGCCCAGGTGCCCAAGGGATTCTAACACTGGCCAAAGTTTGACATGAGCTCCTGTGTGTCCCTGTGCAGCTCCAAGGCCCTGCAGCTCAGGTGGTGCTGTGGCCGTGGTGCACTGTTAGGTGGGGATCTGGAGGAGGCGGAGACCCCACTGCAGGGACACCGCAAGTGTAGCGGAAAAAGTCAAGGCCGAGAGTCTGCAGTTTCGGGGAGCCATTAACACACAGCACAGACACAGGAGTGGCTTTGAGCTCCGAGGGGACTGGTGAGAGTATTTCTCATCCTCAGCCTGTTACTTTTTCTGTTTATTTTTGCAGAAACTTGGGAACTGTGGGTGCTGTGGCCTTGGACTGCAAAGGAAACGTGGCTTATGCAACCTCTACGGGGGGTATTGTTAACAAGATGACTGGCCGCGTTGGGGACTCACCTTGCGTAGGTAGGATGGGGGCACGGCTCTCCCCAGTCACCAGGGCCCCTTCTCCCCATTTCTTCCCTTGCTTCTCTCCATGGCAGCTTCTGGGTTTCCTGGAGTGCAGTTGTGCTGGAGGAGCATTCCAGGCAGTGCTTGCCTGGAGAGGCTGTTGGCATGCACCCTGTGTTTCTTAGGTTATGAATTGGGGACCATGTGGGGCAGAGAGTAAAGACCCTGGAGCAGACCTGCATCCCCTTCAGCCCAGGAGGGATCCACTGACTGGCAAAGGCCAAGGCTGGGACTCCCTCTCAGGAGGCCTGTGCTCACTTTGCCCAGTATACAGCTAGGTGTTTGCAGTGTGAGCCATGAGTGGCACAGAGTTGATACACAGCTCTGCAGAAGGGGAACAGAGTGAAATGTCCTAGAGGTGACCCCTGAAGTGCATGGCCATGAGCTTGTGCAGACTTGCGAAGTTCCCGTGGGAATTCCCACTAAGCCCTGAGAGGACTGAAGTTGCAGGACCAGAACTGCACCCTCTGCCCACAAAAGCAGCTCCTCCTTCTGGTGGAAACTAACACCCAGCTTGAGCTTCCCAAGGGCCCAAACCCCTCATCCCAGAGGTGAATCGTTCCCCTGCTCCCTCTGCCCAGCAGGAATCCTGACCTGGGTATGCAGCACAGTGCAGCTGCCACCCAATGCCACCCAGCTGGGGCAATGCTGGAAGCAGACTGCAAGCTCCTTGAGTCCCAGTGGAGAAGTCCTGAGGGAAAATGGGTGATCTGAGTTCCCAAAGCCCTGGTCCTGCTTCTGTACCAGGCGGGCTGGCCCACAGGACCCTGAGGGACTTTGAGGAGGGCACCCTGGCCCATGGTGTCTCCCTCAGGCAGAGCCTTCACCTGGGGCAGGACACTGCAGGAGGCACCCGGTCCTTGTGGGTCCAAAGGAGCTGGAAGGGAAAGAAAGACTTGGCTGTGCCCAGTGCCAGGGCGTCCCCAAACCGCAAGTCAGCAGTTCGTCCTGCAGCAGAAGCTTGAGTGAGACAAGAGACAGAGGCCCCTCCACTTCAGGGGTGCACATCTCCCCATCCTGCACCCTGAAGAACCAGCCCCAAGTCTCCTGCCACAAGCAGCACTGCCTGCACCTTGAACCTTAGCCTGTCCTCAGTCAGCCAGGGAATGCACTGTGCTGAGCCAGGATAGGGGAGGCAAACCCTGCCCAACTCTAACGTTAACCCCCAAGATTGCCCTCAGATGGGGACCTCATTCCTGAGCTGATCTTCTTGTCCTAGACCCTCATGACCCAGTCACCTTCAAAAAACCCCAGTTCAGAACACTCGAGAATTGGGGACACTCAGACCTGGTCATGACGGGTAGTAGTTTTCCCCATCTTTCTTGGTGTGCTGGCCTTGCTGGTGGTGTTGGCACTGACCTGACCCTGACCCCAGGACACAGCACTGGGACTCACTTTAGGTCTCCTGGGCCTTGCTGCTCAGTTAGAACCCAGTCCCTTTGTGAGCAGGGTCGGGAGGCTATGCTGACAACCGCTCTGGAGCTGTGTCGACCACAGGGCCAGGGGAGAAAATCCTGAAGGTGAACCTGGCCCGGCTGGCAATCTTCCACCTGGAACAAGGTGCGCAGGGCCAGGCCTGGGCCTCTGGGAAGCCAGGATGGGCAGGTGGGGAGGTGGGAGAAACCTGTCTCTCTGCTGGAGTCATTACTCAGGGTGTTCCTCCTGCCTGGCTCCACCTCCAGTCAGGTTCCACTGTGACCCGTGTCCCTTCCCAACCCTTCCTTCCCAGGAAAGACAGTGGAAGAGGCTGCAGAGCTGGCACTGGGCTACATGAAGTCAAGGCTCAAAGGCTTGGGAGGCCTCATCCTGGTTAGCAGAACGGGGGACTGGATAGCAAAGTGGACCTCAGACTCCATGCTCTGGGCGGCCGTGAAGGGGGGTAAGGTGCATGCTGGCACTAACGTCGGTGACACCACCATCACAGACCTGTGCTGAGTCGAACATGGTGCCCTCAAGGCTGGTGTATCTTAATCAATTAGACATCAAGGGGAAAACTCACCCAGCCTGTCCCTGGTTTTGTTTCTGACTCTTAAGTATCTGAATGTTTGTTTGCACTCAGGCTCCTCAGTAGTTAGAGAAACACTAACTTCAGATCACCTTCATTACAGATAGGATCGTTATGTATGGTAAACACGTACTAATAAAAACCGTTTAAAAATGAGAAATGGCACTGTGCTGAGCCAGGACGGGAGGCGTGGATGCATCAAGAAAAGCCCAGTGTGGGGAGGCAACATTTGGACTGAGTTGTAGACCTCAGGTCGCTGTGGTACTTTAAGAAAAGGGTTTGCGAAAGTCACTGGGACACAGCAGCTGGGACTTCTGGTTTTTCAGTCACAAGCAGTACAGCTGTCCCAGCCTCAGCAATCTGAAGCCTAAGCGGAGTTTAGACCTCCCAGAGAGCAAAGCTCATGAGCTTCCAGTGGAAAGGACACAGGGAGGGGCGAGATCTAGTTACTGTGCTGCCTCTTACTTTCTCACCTTCGAAAATGATGGAACCTCTCTGAGCCTCGATTTAATCTTCTGTAGATGTGGAAAATCATAATAGCAAATTGGCAGGGTTTTGTATTTATAAGGAAGCAGCATAGATCCTGGTACATGTTATTCTGAAGTAAGTGTGGGTTTTTGTTTCATTTTGTTTTGGTATAAGGAATGGCACTTACCAGACAGGCACTGTGTGGCTGAGCTACATCCCTGGCCCATAAATGTTATTTAAAAAACAGTAAGGATCACAGTGGGATGGAGAGGGTGCCAGCCCAGCCAGCTCCTCCCTGAATGACCTGAGCTAGGCCACATGGCACTGGGGCAGGGATCCTGGAGGGGGGGAGGGTAGAGAGCCTCTGAGTGACAACTAGGTGAACTCAGAATGTCGCACAGCTGCCGTTGAGGCACGAGGACCCCGGGCAGGAGACGTGGTTCCCGGAAAGAGGGATGCGTTTCTAAGGATGGTGGGGTCGTGAGTGCCCCATGAGCGGCTTGGGCTCCTGATGCTGCTGGACCCTCCCACCGGGCCTGACAGGGAAGCGGGGAAGTAGGTTGGAGCCAGGGCTTCAGCAGTTTCCCATCTTCCCCTCCATCCAGAGTGCTGGGGTGCGGCAATGCGCGGTGACCACCAGGCGGCGCCAATCGGAGCTGGTTCTTGGTGGCCGCGGGGGACAAAAGGGGAGCGCGGCAAGCGCTCCCTGCCCTACCCGTGTGGAAGCTGCAGCAATTTAGAGCGTGGACAAGATGGGAAATGAAGGAGATGCAGCAAGGCCGGTAGCAGGCAGGGGAGTGTGACCCGCGCCCCTCAGATGCGGCCGCCGTCCTGCCTCTGCGGAATGGGGCCCCTGGCCTGAGCTCCCGAACCCAGTGCGCGGGGAGCGGCCCCAGTGCGCGGGGAGCGGCCCTGGGTGCAGCCTGGGCGCACGGTCCTGCCCAGGCGCGGGAACCCGGCAACGCAAGGAGCAAAGGAAGGGCGCGAAGCCACTGCATCGCCGACGGAGCCCGCGTGGCTAACCGGGTCGCAGACGACCCAGGGGGGTGTCTCCTCGTCCCCCTCCCGCCGAAGCCGCGCGGCTTGGCTTCGCACCTCGAGGCCAGAGCGCCTTCTGGCAGAACCGTCTGAAAACTAGGGACCCACAAGGACCAGGACAGCGCCCACCTGGCAGGGAGCATGCGGACGCCTGGGAAGGAGCAGCCTCCACCGCAGAGGCTGCTCAGTAAACTGTTTTGGTTGATTGATTGTGGTTGTTGTAGTCAGGGGTTATACACAGAACAATTAGAATCAGGACATGAAGTTTATAATATTATTATGATGGTCACCCGGAGTTAACACAAGAAAATGCAGGAAATCTATCCACAATACTAAAGACATAGAATATTTAGTCAAGGGCCCGAATCCCATAGCAGTGTCCCACATGAGCCCAGATGAAGACCCAGAGCTCATGACAGTGCCTCCCACAAGTCCATCTGGAAGTCTAGAGTCCACAAGAAGGACTCATGCCAGTCTCTTTTACGGATCTGTTCGGGGAAGGCCCAAAGGTCAGCGGTGGAAACTAGGAAGTCTGTGCCAGCAGGGTGAAGGAGCTGTGCTGATAGGTTGAGGGTTCCATGCTGGAGCGGAAAAGTCACACTCACAACAAAGACCAGAGCTATCCTGAAAAGCACCACAGCCATCCTCAGTGACACGGAGGCCCCAAGCTCCTCTGATGACAAAGACAGTCGAGTACATGCCAGGAAGCCAGTGTGACGAGTTCATCCTGGAGACCAAGCGGCACATGTCTTCCCCTCCGGAGCCAGGAAGCAATGCTTGATATGAGGACCAGAGCTTCTCCAGGAGACCCAACAGCTCAAACAGCAGCACATAGGAGAACCCACAATACCTCAACGTCTCAACGCCGTAACGCCTTAACGTTCTCCCTTCTTGTTCTCCACGTCTCCATTTATGCTGGCAACCTTCCTCAGGTGAAACATCTACGCTCAGCAGCATGGTGATGTAATCCAGCTGGCGTTAAGTTGACCACCAGTTTTTAATCCATAACAGTGGTCCTTGTCCCCATCCCCATCAGACCAGCTCAAAGCCACCCCTCCCATAAACCTCTGCACCTGCCCAGAAACATCCTTCCCTCTGAGCCGACCTGAGGACCCTTCCCATGCGCTACAGCCACATTGGCCCCCTGTGTCCCCGAAACTGTCCCCTCAGCTAGGCTGACAGACTCCCAGGCTCTGACTCCTGCGCCACTGACTGGAGTGCCGGGTGAGGACAAGCTCGGTCCTGATCAAGGGACATCCAGGGCACCTGGCAGGGTAGGTGCTGTCACCCCAACACCCCCGGCACCCCGCCGCCCCTGCCACACACACTCCAGTCATCCATAGGGGACTCAGAGCACCAACACCCATTGGGCACTGTGCCAGTCACCACACTGACTCGTGCTCAGCAGAGCCAGGCAGCACACAGGGCCTTTGGCCCGGGGAGGAGACAAGGTGCTTGGGCGCACACATTCCTGTGGGGAAGGCCTCCTGGAAAGTCACCTTTGGCACAGGTGACCAGGATGTCTGCAGATGACATCATCACAAACAAGGCCCAAGGAGGTTCCGAAAGCTGGGACAAGGAACAGAACCCACCCACTCGACAGATGGGGTTCACTGAAGTCAGATCCACCTGTCAGGAGCACAGGAAGTAAAAGTTCCCACTTGGAGAAATGGGGTGGGGGAGAGGCAGAGAAAGACAGACAGAGACTCAGAATCAGAGAAAGACATTTCCTGCACCAGCATCATCTTAGGGGGACCCAAGGGTGGCCATGCCCCACATTACAGGTGCTGGCCCATTTTATAGGTGTGGAACAGGATCTTCTAGGATGGGTATGTAGCCTCCTCTGCAGTCTCTTCCTCTGCTGCTTTACCACAGGATCTGGGTCCTGCTCTCAACCTTCCTGTGAGGCCAATCCTCAACTTCCGGCCCTGAGGAATTTGGGCTGGGATGGGTGTGGAGGAAAGGAGTCTGAATTAACCACAGAGCACTGACAGGCTCCCCTAGGCTGGCCTCCACCCAGGCCCGAGCTTCAGCCTCCTCCGAAGTAGGATTTTTAGCCCACTTCCTTGTCTATACTCAGCCTGTCTCACTTCTACCAACCTCAGCCCAGGCACAAAAGGTGGGCATGAGCCACAGGTCGCTGAGGCAGCGACATCCCTAGGCCTCAGGAGCCATGGTCACAGCAGAGGCTCCCAGGACACCTCAGGCTTCCAGTATCACAGGCTTAGTGAAGCCTGGTGGGCACAGGCCGTGTGACAGCGCCACTGGAAGTAACCCAGAGCAGCCTCGAGGGAACTGAGGCATCAGGTGGGGACCCCACAGAATCCCGGCCAGCCCCAGGGCTGGCACAGGCCCCTCCTGGACTATTGTGGCACAGATGTTCCGCATCCCTTGCCCAACCCCGCACCTCCAACCTGGCCTCGGAACTGAGGGCCACCTGCGCTCCAGGCACCATGTTTCCAGCATCAGGAAAACACAAGCCAACTTCAAAAGAGTTGGCTTCAAAAGAGACAGGTTGCCAACCCAGACCCCTATTCTGTGTAACAGCTGGGAGCGTCCCAAGCCAAGACCACCCCACTCCACAGGCACTGGCCAAGGCTATAGCCATGCTCCCAGGCTCTTCCAAATCCCTGCAGCTGGACCCCAGCAGGGCATCCACACCCCGGGGTGCTGTGTGTCCTGTGTTTCATCAGATTCACAACAAACGACAAATGGCACAGCGATATAGAAACCAAGAAATAGAACTTTAAAAGTTGCTTCAATCCTGCCCTCTAAGACTTGGAATTTTAATTTGGACTATAAAATTTTTAAATAATGAAAGAGTGTAAGGTATCATGTTTCAATTTGATAAGTGACATTGTAGTTCCTGTTGAAAATGTCTTACTAATTTTATTATCTTCAGAGTTGAGATGTATTCCTTTTCAATGCTGATTTGTTTTAGAATTAAAGAATCAAACAATTTAATAATTGCTGAAAGGCCTTTAGCAGACATTTTGGTTTTATGAAAATTTTTATTGGTTACTACATAGTTCTTTACACAAAAATGAATAATCAGATCTAATCAGAAGAACGGAGCACTGCTGGCACCCTGCAGACCCTCATAAAGGCTACGCTGTGCTCTGCTGTTTGCCACGGTTGTTTACAGCCCTGGCTTCCCACACTCGCTTCCCACCACAGGACTGGCTGGGGATGGAATGTCAGGCACCAGAGGTCACACTGGAGGTTGGAAAGCTGGGCATAGCCCAGTGGGGACCCCAGAGGACCCAGGTTGCTTCCAACCCTTGGCAGAGTAAAGGCCAAGTAGACACTGTAGCTCAGGGTGGGCACTTGCCCAGCTGGTTCAAGCAGGGATTAAAGAAATGAGAGAAAAGAAAGGAAGAAAGGCATCATGTGCTGTGTGTGTGCTGATATCATTTACTGCACAGGCATTAAATTCATAAATATGTATACAACACATAAATGTGAGAATAAGATACAGTAGTTACAAAGGCAGAAGAATGCAGGTGGTAGAGACGCCCCTTGGTAAGGGAAGCGTCGCTGCACTTGGTAAACCCCTGTATTTGAGGAGCAAAAGCCAGGCAAGGCCTAGGGGGCAGCGTGCAGTTGGGGAGGTGGCAAGCAGTTGTGTAGCCCCGCTGGGCAGGCATCCTGGGGCCTCAGAAGACAAGGTAACAGGGCCTGAGTGGTCCTAAATCCCCTTCATCAACAAGGGCAGAGCTGGGCACCCGCCTCACCCAAGTACCAGCTAGGGTATGGCTGTAGGGTCCTTTCGGGGACAGTGGGACCGGCTCAGGGAGAGAGCAGGGTGGTGACTCAGCCACCACAAAAACCTGCAGGAGTGAACAGCAGCAGCAGAGCCAAGCCCTTGGAAAGGCCAGCGGCGGGTCCTGCCCTTGTCATTGTCCCCAAATCTCCTGGGCCACTTCCTCCTACAGGGTGGGCCTCTGCTCACTCCCCACCCAAGGAGCTGAGCCCCAGACAAAGGAGCTCCACACCCCACTTGGAGAGGGGCTGAAGGACACCCCCACCCTATACCCCAGCGGCTGATCGCCCGAGGGAGCACAGGTCAAAGCTGGTTCCACCCTCTCCGAACCCTGAGCCCAGGATCAGAGAGGCCACCTGCACATGACTGGCAGCCAGGACAGAGTGCAGTCAGGGAATGCCACTCAGTGGCCTCGAGGACACTCTCAGCTGGGCAGGGGGCCCGAGGGACAAATGGAAACAACCCATGTCCCCAGCCACTGGACACCATCCTCACCCCTCGCCCCTGCAGGGAGAGCCCCTGGAGAGGGAGTCATTTGTGAGGCAGGACAACTAGAAACAAAGCGAGTGTGGTCAGCAGGTCCTGGAGCCTGAAGGGTGTCACACCCACCTCAGCTGTGTTCCGCAGCAAGGAACAGCCACTGCATTCTATGGTGCTAAGGACTGAACCAGGGACTTTTAAAATCTTCCTTTTCTTTTCTTTCTTTCTCTTTTTTATTTTTTCAAGACAGGATCTCACTAAGTCCCTAAGGTGCTCAAACTGGGCATGAACCCACAAACCTCTTGCCTCAACCTCCCAGGTGCTGAGACAAGAGTCCCATGTCGCAAGGCTCAGGCTTCAGATGATGTCTGAGGAGGGACTCCGAGGGCCATGTGCTGAGGGATTGCTCAACCACACCCCTCCCCTTTCTCTCCCCACCCTGCTCTGTGTCCATCACTGTCCAGGCCCGGCTTGGGTCTGCTGGGTCGGCCCTGGCTACAGAGCCACGTGGGAAGTCCCTTCACTGGGCCCCCACTGGCCCCAGGTTTGGGTCTGCTGCAGCCATGGCTGGAGCCCAGGACAGCAGGATGCCTGCACTGCCACCCTTATGGCTTCAAGTGTGTTGGGACACAGCCCCTCTGTGGCAGGTACAGGGCTGGCCATGACCTCAGAGGAGCAAGGATGACCGCAGGCTCCGGTCTGGGCGAGGGCTCTGGGTGTACCCTGAAGGGCATGGTGTCCACAGCAGCTATGTGGGACCACGATGAGTGAGGCCGGGGAACAGCATCGCCGCCATGAACACCATTCAATTGTGAGATCTTTTACCACTCTGGAGCATGAGCACCCGCTAGGCTGGGGCCTCTGGAAGCTCAGTGCCCAGGGCCAAACGCTGCAGGGGTTGGAGGTTGCCCGGCCGTTTCAGAGCTGCACAGATCCAGAGTGCCTTGCCAGCCAACCTCAGCCGACCCATGCCACACTACAAGGAGATTGAGGAGGCCTGGCTGGCTGGATGCACAGCATGGCTCACCCAGGCTCAGCCTGTCCTGCACTAGGCTGGGACTTGCAACTGTCAACTGCCACCTGGCATCCTGGCCCCCTGCTGGCTAGGGCAGGCCCCCTGCAGCCAGGTCCTGGCACACACTGGCCACTCCCTCAGGGCACAGCCAGAGCCTCACCCCATCCTCATCCCTGCTCCTGGATCCTGTGGGGACCAGGACAGGCCCCCCAAGGAGCCCAGAATGAGACTTCCAGCCAAGACTCAGCCTTGTCCTGCACCCTGTGCTCAGGAAGCAGACCTGGGCCTCAGTGTCCCAGTACCAAGGAAAGGGCCCTGCCCCACCGCCTCTGCCCTGGGCTCACCGAAGTCTACTTCCTCTCCCAGAGAGCAGTCCTGTACCCCTGGCAGGCTTCAGAGGGGTCCTGGGACCTGAGGGGCTACAGTGCTGCAGGACCAGCTCCCCCACCCCCTAGCAGAGCCAGGACCTGAGGGTCCAGTCCCCCTAGACCAGTGACTGGTGTCTTCAGAGTGGTGGCCCCAACCTCACGTGTACCCAGGCTTTGAGGAAGGAGAAGTTAGCACTTGCAGAAATGCTGCATCTGGGCCTCGACTGTGAATTTGCCCCATTGTCCCATGCTGGGTCCAAGTAGGCAGAGAGAGACCCCAAGCCCTAGGGGTGAGGGACAGCCATCTGGGGACACAGCAGTGGTCGCTCACTGGTCATACCCGTGAAGGGAAGCCCCACAGTAGCAGGAGGAGCTCTGGCTCCGGGCTGTGCCCTGAGCACCCTGCATCAAGGCCCCAGGAAAGCAGTGGTGAAGACAGAGTGGGGCAGATTCTTCTTAGGACACACAGAAGGGAGCTGGATGGAAGCAGGACTGGAG
Source organism: Dolichotis patagonum (assembly GCA_004027295.1). NCBI lineage: Eukaryota > Metazoa > Chordata > Mammalia > Rodentia > Caviidae > Dolichotis > Dolichotis patagonum. The sequence continues at coordinate 14,433 of PVJX010041562.1, forward strand.
CTCTGCTGGGCCAAACCATGCCCTTGGTTTGTCCATAGTGCACACAAATGTCCAGCTGGGCAGAAGGGATGGGGCTCAAGAGGCTGAGGCAGGAGGATCACTTGAACTCTTAACAAGACCAGCCTTGGCAACACAGTGAGACGCCATCCTTTAAAAATACCCAGACCTTTAATCTCCCT
>PVJX010041563.1:0-14640 GCA_004027295.1 Dolichotis patagonum
TCCCCAAGCCAGAACATGAGCCCCATTCCACCAGCTCTTCTGTGGCCCCAGCACCACAGAGCCAGCATATAGTAGGTGCTTAAAAGTATCTGAATGAAAAAAAAAAGTATCTGAATGAATCTTTGGAGAAGACTAGGTGTCAGCTAACCTGAAGGGGCTGTGTGCCTATAGGGCTCCATTCCAAAGGCCAGGCTGAGCATGCATGAGCAAAGGCCCTGTGGCAGAGACAGGAGTATGAGGAAAGTTCATTTAGCTGGAGTAGGGCCATAATGAAGCCTGGTAGTGATGGGGCTAGAGGGTAGTTTGGGTTTATAACAGAGTCGAGTCAGCTGAGAGAAACAGCCCCCACCTCCAACAGTGGCTTTAATACAGTAGGATTTATTAACCATGCAAATTACATCAGAGCTAAGCATTCTGGGACTGGATTGATAGTTGTGTGATATTTTGACTGCTGTGGCCCCAGCCTTCACAGCTCCATTCCAGGCAGGAAGAAGGAGAGAAGAAAGAAAGGCTTTCGATGTTAGTCCTCTTTCCTAGAAGCTCTACCCAACAACTTCAGCCTGCCTCCCACTGCCAGAGCACAGCCACATGGCCACCCTGAGCTGTGAGACAGGCTGGAGGCCAAGTTGGCCAGGTGGGACGTTGCCACCCGGAGTTCTGTTTGTAAGGAAAAGGGGGAGGGCCTGGTGGGCGACTAGGTGACTGGCAGGGTCAGGCCTTGAAGGCCAGGCTGTGGGGATGCGGTGGGCTTGAAGTGGACTCTCAGAAACCGAAGCTGAAGCGTGGGGCTGGAACAGGGGTGGCTGCGCAGGCCCCTCTGCCTGTGTGGTGTCCAGTCTGACCAAGGGACCGTCTCCGGGACACTGCTGAGGGGGAAAGGAGTTGGGAGGTGGTTTGTGGGACACTAGTCAGGCCAGCACGCCATCCCCAGGAGCATTGTTTGGCCCCGAGCACGTAGCAGGTGACGCCAGGCTGTGCCGGGGCAGAGGGTCACGTCCGACACCAGAGGCTGCTTTTCCGTCCTGTCCCTTTGCTGCTTTTACCTCTTGGGTCACTGAGCACGTTCCCTGCTCCACTGGAGTGCGGCCAAAGGTTTTGTAAACCCGCGTATTTCAGATGTGCACGCGTCCTGCTTAGCTGACTGCCCCTTGACGGCCTCACAGCCAAGACAGTGGGGACGTCCCAGTGCGCCTGCAGCCCCTGCTGCCCCTGCTGCCCCTGCCCCCTTCCCGGGGAGCTGCTGGCCTTGCGTTTTGTTTTATTTTGTTTTGTTTTGTGTTTGAGACAGCATCTCTCTGTCAAACGTACGCTGCCTTTGAACTCACTCTGGAGCCCAGGCTGGTCTTGAATCACAGCAGTCCTCCTGCCTCAGCCTCCAGAGTCTTGGTATTACAGGTGTGCATAGGCTTTTTTTTTTTTTAATTAAAAAAATTTTTTTTGGTACTTTGTTTTTTAAATCATTACATAATCCCAGCATTTGGGAGGCTGAGGTCCAAGGGTCATTGTGAGTTCAGGGCCAGCCTGCGCTACCAAGTGAGCTCAAGGCCAGCCTGGACTGTATGTTGTTGTTGTCCCAGCAACAAGAAAAAAATCATTGCAGACTAGTTTGTAAATTCTAGAAGTGTTCTGAGTGGGATCACTTAGTGTGCAGTGCTTTTTTAGTGTAGTTTTCTCACAGCAGCCTGATTCTGTGGTTTAGCTGCGTTGTGTCTGTGGATTCAGCCAACCCCAGGCTGAAAATACCCAGAAAGATGAAACTGCACCTGTCAAGTAGTGATTTCTTAGTGTTTTTTTTTCTTTTCTTTTTTTCCTTTGAAATTCTTTATTGTTGCTACCTTTTTTCTGTTTTTTCTCTTTAAATAAAATTTTTAAAAAAATAAAACCGTGCCTGGGTTGTTGACCTGTTTTCCCATGGTGATCCCCGAACCACACAGGGAGCCCACGCCTTCCGTGGCATCTGTGTTGTATTAAGTGCCTGAGCCACGCGGAAATGGTTTAAAGTGCAGTGCAGGCTGCTCAGAGGCTGTATGCGGGCTCTGCGTCACTTCAGAGAAGGACTAGGGCAGGCTTCTATGTCGCAGGGTCCTGGAGCCCATCCCTGCGGCCCCGTGGTTCTTTTCAGTGCTGCCCCAAACTCTGCAGTGGGCATGCGCCATAGTCTGTGTACCCATCTTCTGTTGATGGATGTGTGGACTATTTCTAATTTTTTCTTATTGCATCTTTTGTTTTTCTTTTGCGTTTTGAGACAGGGTCTCGCTCTACAGTTCAAGCTGGCCCTGAACGCAAAGTGATCCTCCTGTTTCAGCCTCCTGAGTGCTGGAATGGCAGACATACGCCACCACACCTGCTAGATTTTCCTATTTCACGCAGCACGCTGGGCCTAGAGGCCCCTGCCTGTCATCCCAGTACTCGGGAGGCTGAGGCAGGAGGATCGCCATGAGTTGCAGGCCACCCTGGGCTATATAAGTGAGACTCTGCCTCAAAAAACAAAACAATTACATACGGTGCCATCATGGATATTTGTGCTGAGGTCTGTGTAAATGTGCGTTTCTCATGGCTAAATCCTTGGGGCAGAGTGGCCAAGCCTTCGGGAGGTGGAATTGGGAGCCTGGCCCTGGTTTCCGATAAGGGGTGTGTTCAGCACTGCCCGCCCCGCTGTGCGCCCGCATCACACCCGCACGCCGTCTGCTCGGTCTCCAGGTTTGAGCAGCCAAGGTTGGCTTTAACGCCCAGTTCCCTGGTGACCGCAGGCCTCGTCCAGTGGTCACTGACCACTTGGCTGACTGCTCGAAGAAATTTCTGCTCCAGTCTTTGACCCCCTTTTTAACTGAGTTGGTGGATTTCTTGCTGAGTTGTATGGGCTCGTTTGTGCTGTGTATTTTTGTGTTATTCAGGACACCTTACTCTACCCCAAGGGTGCATGGATTTTCTCCTCTTGCATCACCTTACATTTTTACGGGAGAGTCTCATCCCCTCTACCCCAGTACTGAGGACTAAACCCCAGGCCTCTGCATTGACTGAGCCGTATCCCCAGCCCTTATTTTATTTCGTGTTATTTTATTCATTTTGAGACAAAGTCTCACTAAGTTGCACAGGGTTGGCCTGAACTTGCAGTCCTCCTGTCTCAACCTCCCAGGATGCATGTGCCACCAGGCCCAGCTAAATTTTCCTTTTGGATAGTGGGAACAACATTTTCAAAATGGCTATCAAAAGAGTACATATCGTTTGATTACCTTTCCCCTCTGGTGCTGGAGATCAGACCCGTGGCCGGTGCTCACAAGCGTGTTCCCTGCCCCCTGCCCACCCAGGCCTGGACGAGACATTTCCACAGAGTTGGGTCAGAGGCGAAGTCTGTGCTGGGGGAAGTCAGGGTCGAAGTCAGTCATCCTGAGGGACCTGGCTGGGAGGGGCTCTGGGAGCAGGGAGGGTTCTGCTTCCAGCCCGGGGTCCTGGGTGCGAGAGATCCCTGCTGTCCTCACTTCCCGCCTGCCTCTGCTTGCTTCCCAGGACTGCGTGCAGCTGAATCAGTACACGCTCAAGGATGAGATTGGAAAGGTGAGCGCTGCAGGGCCGGGGGGTGTGGGGGGCACTTTGGGGGAGGTTTTTTTTTTTTTTTTTTTTTGAGACAGGGTATTGCTGTGTAGCACAGGCTGGCCTTGAACTGACAGCAATCTTCCTGCCTCAGCCTCTCGAGCGCTGGGATTACAGGTGCGCACCACCTCGTCCAGTTTAGGTTTTGTTATTAATCATCTAGTGTTGTGTTTTGGGTTTTTAAAAATTCTGTTTGTATGCTTTAGATATCCACAGTGATCACATCCGTCATAGGGAATTCATATCTGTATATGACTTACTTGCTGTTTCTTTTTTCCCATTCCTCTCCCTTCTTTTCCTTATTTACAGAACCTTTGTTTCCATTTTTTTCCTTCTGTTTTTTGGAGGGAGGGTTTATATTTTAAAACCAAATGTTTCTGCCAAAGCTTGGAGGTCTTGCAGAGAAACCCCACGTTGCAGGGGTCCTCCTCGTCGCCGGAGTGGGCCTCCCGCTACGCTGCTCTCACGTCTGTTTCTCTGGTTTCAGGCAACGAGCAGTGCTGCTGCAGAGGGCGAAACCTCAAATGCTGGTGGCACATGCCACCTCCAGCACTGGGGAGGCTGAGGCAGAAGGGTCACCATGAGTTTGAGGCCAGTGTGAGCAACATAGCGAGATCCTGTCTCTAAGAACTAAAAAAATAAAAATAGAAAAGCCAGAAGTGAGCAGTGTGAGAGGCGACCTGCGGGTTGAAGGCAGTTTAGGAGGCGGCGGCGGGCGAGGTGTGCAGGTGTGAGGGATGGAGGAGGCAGGTCTCTGTAAACTGCAGGTAATTGGAAATGAGGTCTCCCGAAACTAGGTCTGATTTTTGTTTTTCAAAAGAAGCTGGAAGTACGGAGTTCTGTGTCAGATCCTTCTCTTTAATTGTTGGCTAATAATTCGAGCTGTGTAGATATGGCCGCAGCAGAGGAGCCGCCCGACCTGCTGTTTGGCCGTTCTCGGGCTTGGCAGTGGGGTCCCCGCCTCGCGGAGCCTCACTTGGGGTTGGTGTGTCACGGGCATCTGTCCCCATGCAGGGCTCCTACGGGGTGGTCAAGCTGGCCTACAACGAGAACGACAACACCTACTACGTGAGTGTCCCCCACAGCACCTTCCCGCACACAGCTTGGTCGCCTCTGCCACTCGGAGGCCACTGGGAAGGAAGCATCGCGCCCCTCTCCGGTGGGGAGGCAGCGTGGGGAGTCCCTCAAAGCTGTAGCCCTGCCGCTGTCCCCCTTGGCCACCAGTGCTGCCCTGGGAGCAGACTGTCGCAGTTCAAAGCCCTGTGCAGGTTCAGAGCTTGGCTCTTCCGCGCCTCCGGGGCACGGCCTTGGGCAAGTGGTGTGAGCCAGGTGTACACCTGCTGGGCCTCAGTTTCCCCACGGGAGATGCAGCTAGTCACCCCTGCCCTGGCCCATCCCTCCAGCCCACTCCTGAACGGCTCTTGGTGTCCCCGCTGGGGTTGCTTACTGGGAGCCCCAGAAATGTGCTGGGGGCGACTCCTGCGGGCTCCACACAGCCAGAGCTGCCCTGCACAGTCCTGAGATTCAGGATGCCCGGGCCTGGCCAGGCCTTGGGGTGGACCCCTCTCATGCCCTGCCTGCGCCCCACTCTAACTGGATGTGGGTTTGTGTTTCCCAGGCCATGAAGGTGCTGTCCAAGAAGAAGCTGATCCGGCAGGCTGGCTTCCCGCGTGAGTGCTGGGTGGGCGGCGCAGGGCGGGGCCAGCCGTGGTGCCCCTGCAGAGGGCGCCTGGGAAACCCCGCTCCCACCGTCCCCTCCTGCTGAGACTGTATGTCCAGTTTCCTTTAGGAGTATTTATTACCAGGCGATACACACCTGTACTCCCAAAACAAATGGAGGAGGCTGAGACAGGAGGATTGCTGTGCCCTCGAGGCCAGTGTGGACTGCGCAGTGAGTTCAGTTGGCGTAGTGAAAGCTGCATTGCCTTTTATCCCTCTCAAAATACTCACCTTTGCTTTTTTTAAAATGATGATGAAATTTATTTGAAAAAGCAAAAGCGAAGAGCGAGGGCACTGGCTCTGCCGAGTGAGCATGCACCCATCCCACCGCCTTGCCGCCCCCACAGCAGCGCCGGAGTCCTTCCCCGAGCGTGGCCTCCGTGTGCGGACTGGGTTCACATCACTGGCTGTTCAGGAGCCGGAAGTCGTGTGGTGCCAGGTCTGGGAACGGGGTGGATCGGGGCTTTTCACAGGCCTGCCTTTCTGCCTCGGGCCACCAGTAGCAGCACTCACTGTGTTCCTCATAAAGACGTGAAAGAGGATTTCTAGAGCAGTCTCAGAGAGCAGTAAAAGTGATGAGATGAGTGGATTGGAAGTGCGTGAGATACCTGTATTTTGAGGGGGATTAATAGCAATGTGTCTTAAACTGTAATAAATTTTTTAAAAAAATTGTAAAAATATTCACCATATATTTTTGATCAGCTTTTACGTATGTCCATGCAAAATAGGACACGAGTTTATAGCAACTCTGTTTACAATGTCCAGAAAGTGGAAGCAACCCGACATGCCCATCAACAGATGAATGAGTGACCGAGATGTGTGTGTACCCAGTAGAATATTACTCGGTCATGAAAAGGAGTAAAGCTAGACCTGCAGGTGGGCGCGGCAGAGGCCCAACATAAGCCCCTGCCACCAGTATTGGGCAGAATATTGGCTTGGGTCAAAAGGAGCAGTTATTTGAGAGAGAACTTAAACCTTCTTATACTGGAGCCCTGGTTTAGCCTGCTGGTGGGAACTCTGAGCAGGTAATATCTTCGTGTTGCTATTAATTGATTTACCAGGTTATGGTTGTTTCGTTTTTTTGGTACCAGGGATCGAACTCACGACCTCGTGCTTGCCAGACAGGCACTTATGCTGCCGAGCTAAATCCCCAGCCCCTGTTTTTTTTTTTTTTTTTTTTTTTTTGACACTGGGGATTGAACTCAGGGCCTTCTCGCAAAGTTCTCAGAAAGAGCCCTTCTCTCCCAGTGCTCTTTTATGTTTTTTTGTTTGTTTTACTTTGAGGCAGGGTCTTGTTAAATTGTCCAAGCTGGGCTTGAATTTGCAGTCCTCCTGCCTCAGCCTCCAGAGTGCTGGGATTCCTGGCATTGACAGGTGTACTCCACCACTGCTCCCTGCTAGACTCCTACTGTCACCTTGGACTGGAGCACATGACAGGAGGCAAGGGACTGAGGAAGGGCTGAGTGCGGGCAGGGCTCCCGCCTCAGTGAATTCTGACAGTGGTGAGTCAGGTGAAGGCGAGGCTCACGGGGGCCCAGCCCCGCCCAGTACCTCCCCCTGGCTCCCTGCGCCGTCCCACTGCACTGTGTCTGCAGAGGGGTCTCTGCCCTGGCTCCCTGCGCCATCCCACTGCACTGTGTCTGCAGAGGGGTCTCTGCCCTGGCTCCCTGCGCCGTCCCACTGCACTGTGTCTGCAGAGGGGTCTCTGCCCTGGCTCCCTGCGCCGTCCCACTGCACTGTGTCTGCAGAGGGGTCTCTGCCCTGACCCCGTTCCCTGTGCCGCCTCCAGGTCGCCCTCCGCCCCGGGGCACACGCCCAGCCCCTGGGGGCTGCGTCCAGCCCCGGGGCCCCATTGAGCAGGTGTACCAGGAAATCGCCATCCTCAAGAAGCTGGACCACCCCAACGTGGTGAAGCTGGTGGAGGTAAGCAGGGCCTGGGGCTGCGGAGTCCTTGGCCACGGCCGTGTCACACTGGTCACCCTGCCTTAGATGACTTCCTGCTCATCTTGTGGATGTGTCCCCATGTACAGATGGGGACACTGAGGCATAGCCCCCACCCCCACCCCCACCCCCACCCCTTTCTGCCACACCTGTGGGGCAAAAGCAGCCCCAGGTTATGGAAAAGGGCAGACAATTAAAACATTATTTAAAACGCAGAAGGCAGGGGTTGCTGCGGTTTGCCAGCCCCTACCCTGGTCAGCAGCTCTGACCCTCTGAGCGCATGAAGATTCTCGAAGAACTCCCAGTGCTCTGCTGGTGTGGGCTGTGACTCCTAGGCAGCACCCAGTGTGCACCAAGCAGCAGAGGACTTAGGGAAACTGGGCGTTTGGGGGAGCCTGCAGGGTCACTGCAGGTTCGAGGCCAGTCTGGGCTCTGTGGTGAGAGAGGCCCTGTCTCAAAAACCTAACAAGCAAATAAATAGAACATTAGATGAAGTGAGCATAGCTTGGCCTAGCGGACTTCCTAGAAGCACCTTGGGGACTGCAGAGGGCCCCCATCTGCCGGCCACCTGGTTGGGTGATGAGGACTCAGCAGGGCGCATGTGGGGCTCAGAGAGGGTGCGGGAGGGGTCCTCGGGACATGAGCACCCAGCAGCCCTGGCTGAGCCTGGCTGGGGACATGGGGAGGGGCCTTGTGGAGGCAGGAGCAGCACAAGCACCCCCAGGGCGGCAGTCGGGGCCAGGCAGTAGGGCTCGTGGCGGCCGCTCTGGGTCCTTTCCTGGAGCCCGCAGGTGTCCCCATTGCTCCCTGCCGTCCATCGTGACCCAGAAGCGGGCAGAATGGGGCCGCCCCGTGGGCCCCATCGGCACAGTGCCCGCCCCTCTCACACTGTCCTCTCTTCTTCCCTCTGCTCCTCCCTGGCTGCCCTGGGTGGCCACGCCTTCAGGTCCTGGATGACCCCAATGAAGACCACCTGTACATGGGTAAGGGCGCCCTCTCCCTGCCTGGGCCCCAGCACAGCCGCTGCCCGAGCTCCCCTGCTGGACCGCGGCTGTAGGTGGACAGCAGGAGTGGCAGGGAGTTCCTGCTGGGATTTACACCCAGCGTCTGTCTCCTGGTTCCTGTGCGCACTGCACCTGCTCCAAGCTGAGCGCTGTGTTAGGGGCCAGGGGTGTGTGGAGGATGAGGGTGAAGAGAGCCCTGCTGTTAGGAAGTTGCTGTTTTCATATGGAGAGTCAGCCGGTGTGGTTGTGCATGCCTGTAATCCCAGCATTCGGGAGACTGAGGCAGGAAGATCTGTGAGTTTGAGGCCAGCGAGGGCTACATAAGCAAGTTCAAGGCCAGCCTGTACTACAGAGGGAGACTCTGCCTAAAAAAAAAAAAAAAAAGAGTCAGTGTCAACAACTAAACCAGAGAACTTGAAGAGGCTTTGCCAAGATTACACAAAGGTGATTACGCAACAGTGACGTGAGACAGTGGTAGGTGAACCACTTCAGACAGGATGGGACTGTGCGTCACCTGAATGTGAAGGACACAGCCCGGGCCCATCTCCGGAAGGGAAGAGCAGTGCAAAGGCCCTGAGGTCATAGAGCTTTGCATGTTTGAGCAACACGTGGCTGACACTAAGTAGGGCAGAGGGGTCTGGGGCTGTGGCTGATATTTGGAGGCTCCAGGGCCACTGGAAGATCTGGGCACCGCATGTGGGAAGAGGAGACTCAAATGTGTCCCTGAGACCTTGTTCTAAGCAGTGCAGAGGACATGGGACAGCATTGCCATTGCATGCGGGCGTCTGCTCGGGTGTTGCTCGGAGGAGCCTGAGCCTCGTGAGCTGCCCCAGAGGACGCCAGGATGGGAACCTGGGAGATGCAGGGCGGTGCAGGTGTGGGCGCCCTGCCCCACAGGACGCGCTTTGCGGCTCCGCTCGGCTCCCTGCAGTAGCTGCAGCCCCAGGTCCAGGGCCGCCATTGCTGCTGAGGACCCTTGGGCTCTGCCTTTGCACGCGTCCACCCCGAGCTCTTAGTGCAGGGATCCGGCGTCTGCAGCAGAGGGGGCGGCAGTGCAGCCGGTGCCCAAACCGGCCTGGGCCCCAAGGCCGGCTCCTGATTTTACCCTTCTCCTGCTGCCCATCCGTTTCTTCGTTTTGCCAAAACATTTGAAATTAAAATAGCAGATGTCTGGAGATTGCAGCCTTCTAACTCCTTCTGTGTGTATCTCATAGTAAGTACCTCCTCCTGCCTGAGCTCAGTAGCATCATCACACTAACAGTGTTACTGTCGGTTTCTTCAGCGCTCCTGATACAGTCCACGTCTGAATTTTATACTGTCTTAGTTTTCTTTTAGTTTTTTTTTTGTTTGTTTTTTGAATCCAATATAGTCAAGGCTGGTCTTGAACTCACTATGTAGCCCTGGCTGGCCTCAAACTTACAGCGATCCTCCTGCTTCAGCCTCCTGAGCACTTGGATTATAGGTGTGTATCACCATCCAGATTTGAATTTTATTAATTTTTAAAACTTCTTTTAGAAACAGTTTAGATCCTATGTTATAGATAACATGAACTGTATTACTATTTTTTTTTTTTTGAGACAAGGTTTCAGTGTGTAGCCCAGGCTGGCCTTGAATTTGTGGTGATCCTCCTGCCGCAGCCTCCCGAGTGCTGGGATTATGAGTGTGTGCCATGCCTGGCTGGCTATATTACTTTAAGTAATTAGGACAAGGGCTGGGGATGTGGCTCAGTGGTCGAGTGCTTGCCTCTCATGTGCAAGGCCCTTGGTTTAATTCCCAGCACTACAAAATTAATTAAAGTGATTAACCACAAATAACAATTAGGAATTTATAACAAAATTATGAGAGGAAGGTTTATTAAAATGTGGACACCATGCTGTCTCAGTATTTCTCAAAACACAGGACTGCTGTCACCCTATGTATATGAGATAATTTTGGAGTGGTGATGGGAAACATTTAGAATTTTTTTGTATTTAACATTGTATAGGGAAAACTACAACCAGTATCTAAACTCATCCATGTCTGTCATGACCTATGATGAGGCTAAAAAATTAGAAATTGAAGTCAGGTGTGGTGGTGCACGCTTGTCATTCTGGCTACTTGGGAGGCTGAGGCAGGAGGGTCAGAAATCAAAGCTCAACCTGGGCAACTTTTCAAGAGACACCTGGTCTCAAAATTTATAAAGCAAAGAGTGGTGTAGTGTGTGACCCCTAGGTTCAGCCCCCACTACCACAGAAAAAGAAAAGAAATGGAGTCAATTTGAAGAAATAATTTCTTCAAAAAGTGTGCTGGAATCACGTTGGCCCGGCTCGGCAGCCCAGTGTCGTCCTGTCTGTCAGCCCCAAAGGCTCCGGGCTGTCCCCATGGAGGCCGTTTGTCTGATGTTGAGCGCCCGTCCTCAGGGTTGTCACCTGCAGTTCTGGGGCGACAGCTGTCCTGGAAACTCAAGTGACCTCCAGTGGAGCCTGAGGCGGAGAGCGCTGGGCTGGGCGGACAGGAGCGAGCAGCTTCTCTGGATGTCTCCTCGAGGTGACCTTCGGCAGGACAGGGGACCTGGTGGAGGCGGACATTTTACACCCTTGCAGAATTTGGCTCTGACTTGGAGCCAGGTGGGAGCCGTGGGGGGTTTTGGCCCCAGGAGTGGCTGAAGCTTCCGGGAAGAATTTCCTGAGCTGTGTGGGATCCTGGCGGGCTGGAGGCCCCCTGTGGTCATTTGTCACTTCACTTTCTAGCCACACCCCGGTGTGCTGATGACACACAAGTGAGGCAGCAGACAGCAGGAAGGGGCTTGAACCACAGGCCTGACCCTCACAGAGAAGAAAGCGCCAGCTGCATTTCTACAGTCTAAAAACCCTCAGCTGGTGTTGTGGACGCCTGTAATCCTAGTACTGTGCCAGGCTGATGCAGGAGGATTGCTTGTTCCAGCCCCGCCTGAGCAGTTTAGCAATTTAACGAGACCCTGACTCAAAACCAGACAAGTGGAGATGTAGCTCAGTGACAGAAGAAACATTCCCACCACACTCAACCCCAGGAGTGTCCGAACTGGCCCGAGCTTCCCGGCTGCTTTACCCTCGCTGGCCGGTGGGCTTGAGGTGCCTGGCAGGGAGAGGACGTGGGAGTGCAGGGATTCCTGGTGTGAATGACTGAGGCAGCAGAGGCTGCAGCAGCTCTGCCCTAACTCGGGGATGTGGTGCCTGAGGAGGGTGGAGGGACAGGTGGGGGTGAGGGTCAGCTCACCTTCCTCCTCTGCCGGGTTCTCTGACTGCTGGGTCCTGGGCTGTTTTGAGCCCTAGAGGTACGGCCAGGCTGGGGTCTGCAATCTCTAGTCCTTTGTCCTGAAGGAAAGTTGGCACCAAGGGCCTCTCTGGCTCATGGGCCATGGTCCTTTGCAAGCTGCTTGGTTTCTCCAGGTGGCTGAGAGCTGGGCAGGATGGGAGGAGGTGGCTTTGCAGTTTCCTGGTGTAACCGTTTCCGCTCTCTCCCTACAGTGTTCGAACTGGTCAACCAGGGGTAAGTGTGACGCTGGGCAGGGAGGGGTGGGGCAGGCCGTGCGGAGAGAGGCCAGGCCTCACCGATGGCCCCTTGCAGGCCTGTGATGGAAGTGCCCACCCTCAAGCCACTCTCCGAGGACCAGGCCCGCTTCTACTTCCAGGATTTGATCAAAGGCATCGAGTACCGTAAGCGGGGCTGGGGGACCTCTTAGCATTGGAGCCGGGGTGTAAGCGGGGCTTTCAGCATCAGAGCCGGGGTGCAAGCCAGGGAACCAGACGAGGTGCCCTTGGCAAAGGGAAACCTTCCCTCCTGCCACAGAGAATGAGGGACAGTAGCACAGTGGGAACCGGGCACCCTAAGGACCCCCACTTGCTGGGGGCCCCATTAACCTCCTGCAGCAGGAGAGCATCTCACGAGGCTGAGGTCTGCCAGTCATCCGGGTGCTACCCAGCAGGCGTTGTCGGGAAGCTCAACTCTTATCCTTGCCTGCCTTATGGGATCAACATGGGGTTTCAGGGGACACATGGGAGGCACTTCACACAGGGCTAGGCCCTGGGGGACTCGGCCACTATTCCTAGTAGTGATACCGTCCTCTTTGTCATCATCGCCCCTGGTACACAGCTGGGGCTTCCTGAGCACCGTGTCGCCCACCGCTGTTGGGTGAAATCCAGCTCAACACAGCTGCGCCCGGTTCTGTGTGTGGGTCCCACCCTGATCCCCCTCTCCTGAGCACTGCTGGTTCGATAGGCGAGATGAGTGTTGGCCATTGGTAAATGAAACCAGGTTTGACAGTCCCAGGCCCCTAGCTGGAGGGAAGCTCACTGAAGACTTCCCACGCACTGTCGCTCGTGACCCAGCTGAACCAGGCAGGCGCTGCGGACAGTCGGTGTTTGGGGCGTGGGGTGAACTTCCAAATGAGCGGTGCCTGGCAAGGGCGGGGGGCTGGCAGAGTGGGGTGGGGGTCAGGGTGTGGGGCTGTCTCTGGGCTGCTGGCTCCGTGGGGACTCTCAGCATTGTCCCGCCCGTCCCTTCCCTGGTGTCCGTCCCCCTGCAGTGCACTTCCAGAAGATCATCCACCGGGACATCAAGCCTTCCAACCTGCTGGTGGGAGAGGACGGCCACATCAAGATCGCTGACTTTGGCGTCAGCAACGAGTTCAAGGGCAGCGACGCCCTCCTGTCCAACACCGTGGGCACGCCCGCCTTCATGGCGCCCGAGTCGCTCTCGGAGACCCGCAAGATCTTCTCTGGGAAGGTGGGTTTGGACCTGCTGAGCTGCCAGGTTCTGCCTGTGTTAGGGCAGCAAAAACCCAACTCCAACAGGCTTAAACAGAAAATCCACTAGGTCAGTAGCTGAGCAGTGGGTGCATTTGGCTGTGGTGTGGCCAGTTATGCGGACCCAGACAGGGATCTGGTTCTCCCATTGTCCATCCCCCCATCTTTCAGCTGTTTTCCTGGATCAGTTTCCGTAGACAGTGGCCAGTCCCCGCCGCCTCCAGGCTGCCTTCTGTTAACTTACAGACGCCTCACTAAGCAGAAGCAGCCCCCTCTGAACAGCAGCACCAGAACCTTAGGGCCGACTGCCGACTGTGACTGGGTCATGTGCCCGTCCTGGGACCAGCCCCTGGGGCAGGGGAAGATGGTGCTCTCCTTAGCCAGGCCTGTATTATGTGCCCACCAAGGAGGCTAGGGGACAGGAGCAGCCCCACCCGGACTGCACGGCTTGGGAGTCAAGAAGAGGTCCCAGAGGAAGGCTGGAGAAGCCCTTCCCTGCCCCACCTGTCATGCTAAGTAAGCTTTTTTTTTCCTGCAGGCCTTAGATGTCTGGGCTATGGGTGTGACGCTGTACTGCTTTGTCTTTGGTCAGGTAAGAGAGTGGGGTGTGCTGACTCCTACGTGACCTCCTGGGTTAACGTTGGCACATAGTACTTACGCACTTGTGAGTTCCACATTTGTACTTCCTCCCTAAATGTACGTATCTGTATATAATATTTTTATCTGAAAAATGATCTGATGAGGCCAGGTGTGGTGGCACACACCTGTAGTCCCAGCACTTGAGAGGCTGAGGCAGGAGGGTTGCCTTGAGTTTGAGGCCAGCCTGGGCTACATAGTGAATTCAAGGTCAGTCTGAACTATGTAGCAAGTGTCTGTCTCAAAAAAAAATTTTTTTAAAGTTCTGATGAAATAGACAGATTGGCAGAGAGTCTGGAGTTTGTAGACAGTAAATTGAGGGCAAGGGCAATCAATGTGCCACTCTTTACACTTCGGAGCCCCAGACAGACATCACTGATCAATAGCTGCACTGTCCTGCTGAGCCCCAGACAGACATCACTGATCAATACCTGGAGTCCAGTGCTGCCTGATGTTATTTGCATCAAGTGTTTCTAGATGCTGTCAGAGATAGAATTGGACTGGGAATTAAAGTGCATTTTTATTTTGTTGCAGTTTTTTTGCTGTTGTTGTTTCACTATTGTTGTTTTTGAGTCTCTGTCTGTCTGTCTGTCTCTCTCTCTCACGATCCTGGGGATTGAGCCCAGGGACCACTGAGCCACATCCCAGCCCTTTTAATGTTTTTATTTGGGATAAGCTCTTGCTGAATTGCCCAAGCTGACCTCACACTTGGGATGCTCCAGGTAGATGGGACTGTGGGCATTTGCTACTGTGCCTGCCCGGGGTCTTCTCTCTCTCTTTTTTTTTTGTACTGGGGATTGAACTCCTGACCTTGCCAGGCAGATGTCTATGCTGCTGAGCTAAATCCTCGGCTTAGAGTCTTCACTTTTTAACTGTGATGTCCACTTTGATTCTGCAAGCAGCAAGCCTGTGGAGTTTTTGTAAGTTTGTGTTTCTGCTGAGAAACTTCCGGGATGTGGCTGCACACCTAAGTAAAGGGGTCTGCC
>PVJX010041564.1:0-14666 GCA_004027295.1 Dolichotis patagonum
TGTATCCCAATGATGATGACAATCCAGTGTCTTATCTGAAACCCCCACCTTTAGACATATTTAATGTTAGCACCCCTTTCCCTCAAAAAGTGAATCACTACCTCAAGAATTTCAGGCATTAAAATGAACTACATGAGGGCCTGAGGGTTTAGCTCAGTGGCATAAGTGCCTGCCTTCCAAGCTCATGGTCGTGAGTTCGATCACTGGTACCAAAAAAAAAAAAAAAATGAACTACACGTATCTAAACATAGGGTAAAATTCTAAACATACTCAAGAGCATAGAATGTAGCAGAAGTAAAGCACTAAGTGCTAGCTGACAAGGCTTTGTTAACATTTAACAATCAGTGCTCATCTTAGTGAATACTATTTGGAACTAGTTTTGGAAATAGGGTCTTTAGGATCAGTACCATTTATATTAGGCATGGCTACTGGTGTAAGAGTCCCACAGGAGGAAAATAGAAATGCTTAGAAAAGGTAAAAGCTAGCAAGGAAAAAAAAGATGTATGCTATTTTATAATTCTGTTTCATAATTTTAAGTTGCACAGAAAAGATCATGCTTTATTGGGGTGATACTAATGTTTTGTTTTGTTTTTTGTTTTTTTGTGACAGAGTCTCACTGTGCAGTTCAGGCTGGCCTTGAACTCCAAGTTGTAGCCCAGGCTGGTCTCATTTGCAAGGATCCTCTTGCCTTAGCCTCCCTAGAGTGCTGGGATTTCAGGCATGTGCCACCACGCCCAGCCTAGTATTTGTTTATATCCTGGTTGGTTCTAAAAAGTGTTTCTGGCCAGGCATAGTGGCACATGCCTGTAATCCCAGCACTTGGGAGGCTGAGGCCAAGAGAATGCCATAAATTTGAAGCTAGCTTGAATTACAGAGTAAAACTCAATCTCACTCAAAAAAGTGTTTCTGAGCCAGGCGGGGTGGTGCACTCCTGTAATCCCAGTACTTGGGAGGCTGAAGGAGCCCAGATGGTTGAAAGTTCAAGACTGGCCTGGGCTACAAATAGGGAGACTGTCTCAAAAAAGATGAAAACAAACAAACAAAAAAGTATTTATGGCACTCCAGAGAAAATTGATATATTTTTAGTTTTTTTGAAACATGTCTTGATATATAGTCTGTGCCAGCCTTGAACTTGTTCTGTACCTAGGCTGGCCTCAAAGGTGATACCTCCTGGCTCAGCCCTTGAAGGTGTAAGAATTAGAGGTGCACACGTCTGTGCCCAACAGCCCAAAGTGTTCTTAAACTCCTTTTCTTGAACTCAAGTGTTTTACCTATCTCAGTTTCCACAGTAGGTGAGACTGCAAGCTGTGCCTGGCAGATTTTATTTAATAAAAGCATTAATGATTATTAAAGCACAAATTTTCTGGTATTTTGTGAGTCTATGCAAAGAATTATATAGACATTACGGTGCCTGGGAAGCTGAGGCTGGAGAATCACAAATTCTAGGCATACGTAGGCATCTTAGCCCCAGTTTCAGGAATGTAGTACAACACCCAAATAAAAATAAAATTTTATATTAAAATTTTAAGATAAATTACATATAACTCTTAGCAAGTTTAATTTTCAGTTATGTATCTACAACTGGTCTCCATCTACATCTTCTCAGAAACATTCAGAAATTAACTTGCCATCAGACAGCAGTCGGTGTTTCCTGGCATTTAATAGATGCTCAGCAGACATTGAGAATGATAAACACAAGGTTGTGTGAAATTTTGGGGGTAATCTAACTGGAAAGAAATATTACAAATAAGCAGATGAAATTTTAATAGGAATGTTCTAATTCTATTTATTTTTATATTTATCTCTCAGCTAAAAAGTTGCCAAAGAATGAGCCACAGAATCCAGGAGCAAATTCTGCTAGAGGAAGAGGAGTAGATCTCACAGAACCTACACAACCAACCAGAAGTCAGTGTTGTAGTAACTAAACCTCCAGTTTGAACCAGCTGGAATATTCTGCTTCCTAAATGTTAACAACAGTGGAATTGGAGAATTTAACCAGCCCAGTACGACTCCCAAACAACAAGAGACTTATGATAGAGTCAAATTTCTAATACAGAATTATTTTAAGTGTTTTGAACTTGATTTTTAATAATATGCATGTGTCCCTCTGACTAATGTTTCAGCAATAGAAAGGGAAAATGAGATCTGTGTGTAATTGTTTCACTGGAAAGTTGGAGGTAATTATTTCTCATTATTAGAAATAAAGACAAATGACTATCTGGACCCGCAGTTAACCATTCAGTTTCTCCAAACTGGGACAGTAGTCGTGTGAAAAAATTAGAGATTATTAATTTGGCCTTTCTGAAAAACATTTTTAGCTAGATTATAAATATATTTATGCTTAGCTGCAGTATTCAGGTAAACTTTCCTTCTGTTATCTAAGGTGTACATTCCACAAAAAAAACCAGTCTCACATCTCCAAGAAGAAAAGGAGTATTAGTAGCATCTAAGTTAGAGCCCATCTAACTATTTTTCTAAGTGGGGTGAAGAAGTCAAATGTAACCCCACCGTGTTTAGGAATATGAAAACTAATAAACACATTTTAATGAATAATGTTCCCTTCATGTGAGCTCTTCAAAAAATGAAGCAAACCAGGTATCTGATTTTTGTTTTGTTTTGTTTTGTTTTGCTTTGTTTTTAATCACTGCAGACCATTACATGGGTCTTGTTTGGGGGCAGGAAAGACGCTTTTGTTCCCTTTGGATGTAACACAGTCAGTGCACTAACAATTATGTACATTCAAACTTGATTGTTCTAAATTTTATCTTCAGCTGTACTGTAAATAAGGTACTGCATTGTAGCCTCCATGTATGTTTATTTTTTTCTGTAATATTTAAGAGTTGCTTAAAAGCATACAAAGTGTACAGTTACTAAAACAGCTAATACCTTCTCTCACCTTTGAAAAGAAGGGGCTTCAGTTCCCACGTGGCTAGAACCATAATAAGCAATGTATCTGTAATTTGTAACATAAATATTGCAATGTTAGTAACACTCTTGCAGTCTTGTTTTTCAAAGTCCACTTTATTTTGATAAGTTCCATATATTGCACTAATTTTTAGGTATTTTCATTATATGAAATCTACCATGTGTCAGATGATTTAATCTATTTAAGTGTCGAACTCTTAGCAGACCTCTTGTACATTTTACAATAATTCAGAATTAGCAAGGAAAACAGTTCACCAGTGTTTAGTTTTATATTGAGGTGCTCAGGTTGGAATAAAGTGGTATAAAAAGCAAATACTGGTTTTTCTCTGTTTTTTGACATAAAACAGTGAACATACATAGCCTAAAATCCACAGTTACATTTTCTTTACTATTATCTGAAAAACTATTTCCCATGGTATTGATGTTCATTCCAGTACTTGGTTCATTGAAGAGCTGCCTTTGTGGCAATCCATTTTGGTTCTCTGAATAACTGGAACTTAATTTTTTATATCAGCAACTGATACTCACTTCCATTGAGAAATATTACCATAACTGTAATATTGTCTCTGGAACCAGCTTCTAGAGCAGCATTTACAAGTCTGCGGCTAACAAACTCAGCTGCGCCTTCAAAGAAGTTCTTACTTTGCGGTGGTTCTTCATTTGTTTGTGCATCATCATTTGCACAGGTTGGCCTGTCAGTTTCTTTTTCACTGCTAGGTTCATGATTAGTCATTTGTGGTGGAGCTGTTTCTACATTTTTAGAGTTAAAAGCACAATGTTCAGAACATTTTGAATCAGAAAGTTTTTTCTTTAAATTTGTAGTTGACACATACTCTTTATATTCAGGATTATATTGAAACAATACATGAATGTTATTTTCTGATTCAGTTGTGCCTGTGTGGCTGATTGAAAGATGCAGAGGCTTCATGTATGGTAATTTGTTTTGCATGATAGAAGCACATGTGTCCTTATATACTTGAAATAGTGTTATGGCCAGTGCTATGACTTCCTCTTTATCCAGAACTTCCCAAAGTCCGTCACTAGCTAAGATAAGGAATTGACATAAATCATCTATGGGGACTGAAATAGTTTCAGGTGCTGGAATAATAAATTTTTTTAGTTTGAGATTTCCATGAAATCCAAGTCCTCTTGTCGTTTTTATGTACCCTTCCAAGAGACCATACGGTTCGTTTGAACTAATTAATGCTCCATTCTGAAGTACTCTTCTTCTTTCACTGATGTTTTCTGTAGTGTGTTCTTTGGTGAGACAAAATCCTTTTCCATTCCTGCATAAGACTGCTTGCACATTACCTGGAAGATTATTTTTAATACAAAAAAATTTATCCTCAGATTTAATAACCATTTGTATCAACATATACTGTTAATTTTATTGTTTCAATGCTAAACAGGCCATGTGAAAATATTTTTTAAATATATGTACCAAATTTATAGTAACTTAGATTTCAAACCAATTCTTCCTTGTCAAGCATTTTTACTGTTTAAACTACTGCATTTAGTATTAAAATAACTAAAATCACATACTGAGAAATAGTTTCTAAATCAAGTTTGTGAAAGAGCTTCAGGATATTTTGGGGAGTTGAGTACCTTTTTATTACAAATATATATTCAGTGCAGCAAATTTTTAAATATTTTAATAAATGGTTTTTCAGTTAGAAACACAAATTTTGATTTTTAATAAAACAGAATTTGACCATCCTATAACTGGTAAAAATTGCTAAATCTATTCAATTCTATGAGCAATGAAAAAATTAGAATGCCACTGTTAATACCAATAAAAAACCTAGGTGGAAAATATACATGGATTAAGTAAGCAACCAACATTATATTAAATTTTTGGCAGAAAAATTAAAAAGCTAATTGTAGTTTTTTCATAATTCAAATGATCCTATGATGTGTTTTTCTTTGCAGTCTTAAAGTCTAAAACATACTATGAAGAGATTAAAGAATGTTGATGTCACTAAACTTTTACTCATTTATTAAAAAGTCACCACTTTTTAAAGATTTTCTGGTTTTTAGGTACATAATTGTGTGTTACGGAACAGGCAGTACTTGTTACAGAATCATTTATGGTTTGAAGTTACCTGAATTGAGTCTAAAATGTGGCTGGTGATGTTTGGATAATGTATCTGAGAATTAAAATCCCTGGATTACTATGCTAAATTTAGATTCAGTCTTCTGGTCTTACATATGGTGCTATACCTGGGATCAAAATTTTACTGCGTACAGGGTTTAAATTCAAGCCTTTAGTTTTTTAGGTGAATACCCAGGTTTAGAGGGCTGAGGGAGGTGATGGCAGTCTTAGAGCTTGTGATGATAACGTAGCTGGCTGCAGCACGTGTGCCACAGGTCACCACTGCTGAGCGGGGCAGAGACACCCAGCATTGAGAAAGAGAAGGCCACGCTCTGTGCAGCTGATGTGACTGGACAAACAGCCCAGCCAGGTAAAGCATTCACGTCAGATGTATGCAGGTAATGACTCATGTAGGTAACCGTGATTATTGGAGGTGCAGGGTTGGAACCAAAAGATGATGTATCTGAAAACTTTGGGAAACATGAGAACTATGTAGATGAGAGTTCTGAAACTGCAAGATCTCTCATTTCTGGTTTGGTTATTAATATTTTGTATTGTCTTTACTGATCATTCTATCTACTTTTGGCAGAAGGTGTATCATTAAAATTCTTGAATTTTGCTGAGTTGTAAATTGGTAATTATCAGCAAGGGGCCATGGAATAGCATTTTTGGTTTTTTTTTTTTGTACCGGGGATCGAACTCATGACCTCACGCTTGCCAGGCAGGCGCTTAAGCCACTGAGCTAAATCCCTAGCCCGCCATGGAATAGCATTTTACATAGCTGGTTAAACTCAGCCTTGGGAAGGCATAGGGTTCAGTGAGTGTGGGGATTAAAGCCAGGGCCTTGCATGTAGGCAAGCATGTCACTGAGGCAGTGTCCACGGCCCTGCATTTCCTGTTCTGAGACAAGGGTTGGCTAACTTGCCCAGGCTGCCTTCAAACTTTGAATCTTCCTGCCTCAGCATCCACCATGACTTGCAGTGCCTCTCTTTAATTAAAAGATACTTATTTGAATGTGGCAAGTCAAAGTCCAGTCAGTAAAGAAGAAAAGGCTTGATACCCGTTAGTGACTTCAAAAGAATTTAATACACTGTAAACCTAGCGTGGTGGTGCCCTCTTGTAATCCCAGTACTCATGAGGCTAAGAAAAGAGGATCCCCACAAGTTTGAGCCCAGCCTGGCTACCTAGTGAGTTCAAGGCCAGCCTGTACTCCATAGCCTCAAAATCCAAAAAGAAAAATTCAAATAGAGATTGAAAGATTGGTAAACAAGTGTTTAAAGTTTAGTTACCTCTGCTGAGAGCCTGTAAGGTTTAGCTGTGTGCACTGTTTGCCTACTGCCCTCTGCCCCTTGCCAGAGAAAAAATGCCGTTTGGGCTAATTTTACTCCTTGTGAATGTCCCTGGGGTTCAGCACAATACAATTTTAACAGCTGTTAAACCCTGAGTGCAGTCTTAAATCTACCACTGGCTTATTGTTTGGCTTTAAGGAGGTTACCTAATTAACAGTTTATTCATCCGATTAAAAAGAAGGGCCAGGGATAGCTCAGCAGCACAGTGCCTGCCTGGTAAGCACAAGGTTCTGAGTTCGATTCCTCGTACCAAAAAAAGACTGCCTGCTAGCTAGTTCATGTCCTTTGTGTGTGGGTGATGCCTGAAGGAGAGGTGGCTAGTGTTTCTCAGCTAATGTTATAACCCATGAAGTAGAGGGTAAGTAGAACTGAGAATGTGGAAGAGTACCAGTGAAACATGAAAAAGTTGGATATGGGAAAGTGGGGCACTGTGGCACACAAGTGTAATCCTAGCACTTAGAAGACAGGCAGAAAGATCACAAGTTCAAGCCCAAACTGGGTAAGTTATAAACTTAACAAGACCCTGTCTGTTTTGTTTTGTTTTGTTTTGTTTTTTGAGAAAAGGTCTTGCTCTGTAGTTCAGATGACCCCCCCCTTTTTTTTTAAGAGAATAAAACAAAAGAGGGCAGAACAAAGCAGATCAGAACAGAACAACATAAGCAACACAGCACTTTATGACAAAACAACCAGAAATTAACAGTAGCTATCATAATATCTCTCTCTTTGCTATAGCTGAGCGTAGTTTCAAATACATTAATATCAAACATAACACAATAATATAAAACCATTCAAAAGAATGAAAGAATTACAGGGCATTCTGAACCGAATAACAGAGAATGATCAATGGCTACGATAATATCTCATTTTCCATAAAAAAAATTTGCACATATTAAAATCTCAATAAGACAACATGATAGAACCAATGGTAATAAAAGAATAAAAGCATGGTAGGACTTCAAAGCAAGACGATATTAAATCAGCAATGGTTGCCATAATGTTTTGTTTTCTTCAAAACAGCGGTTCATACCATCACGCATAATAAAGTCAAACAAAACAGAATAAAACCATTCCAGCTGATGAATGAAAACATTAAAAGGCTTCAAAGCTATGTAATGGGGAATCATGATTACCATAAATTCTTACATACTCTTACCCATTCTCATACTAGGGAGACTATGGTATTTCCTTGAACTCACTATGTAGCCCGGGCCAGCCCTGACCCTGAGGTGATCCTCCTGCCTCAGCTTCCCAAGGGTTGGGATTACAGGCATGTCCACTAACTATACCTGGCAAGTTTGATTTTTTTGTTTTTTAAACTCTTGTGAACCAGGTGTGGTGGTACATGCCTGTAATCCCAGCACTCATGAGGCTGAGGTAGGAGGATTGTTGCGAGTTTGAGACCACCCTGGGCTAGGCTACAGAGTGAGCTCAAGGCCAGCCTAAACTCCACATGGTGGAGGCCCTCTCTCAAAAAAGACTTTGTGGGGGCTGGGGATTTAGTGTGGCTCAAGCACCAGGCCTGGCAAGCATGAGGTCATAAGTTTGATCCCTGGTACCGGGGGGGGGGGGGGGGGGGGGGGGAAGAGCTTGTACTTCCAACAAGTTAAGACCTTGTTTGAAAACAAGAGCTGGGGATGTATCTCAGTGGGAAGGCCCTGGATTCAATTCCCAGTACTGAAAGAAAAAGTGCCTATTCCAGGAAGGGAAAGGGCACTCAAAAAAAAAAAAAAGGAAATGATCAATGAATGTTTCATTTCAGACACAGATATGCCGGAGATTTAGCTCAGTAGCATAAGCACTTGTCTGGCAAGTGCAAGGTCCTGAGTTGGATCCCCAATACCAAAAAAGAAAAAGTTATCAGGAAATACTAGGTTTGGGAAGTAGGTAGTGGTAACTTGGGAACAAAGATACTGAGGAAAGGAAAATGAGCAATTGAAAAGGAGCATAAATAGATGAGTACATGTAAAGGGGCTAGGAAAATTATCCAGTTTATCATTAGGTCTTTGAGTTTGGCACGGAGTTTGGTGACACGTCTCACCAGTAATCAGTATGAGATTGCTAATGCAGAACTAGTTTTCATCAGATGTTGAAAGATCTGTTTTGCAAGCTAGATGATCATTGTCTTGGTTGCTTTTCTCTAATTGCGGAGACAAAGTATCTGATGCCCAAAACAAAGGAAAGAAGGAAATTTTTCTTAGTTTGTGGAGGTTTCAGTCCATAGTCAGCTGGCTCTGAGGCTGGGTGGCAGGGCTGAGGGGCAGCCATCCATGGTGGCTGTGGCAGATACCACAAGCTACTGGGATGGAAGGGAGGAGCAAGCCACGTTCCTCCCTTGTGTGTGTGCAGGCTCCCCGCCCCTGGGCAGGTGCAGCGCTCACGCTGCCAGTCCCAGTGCTAGACAATGAGCCAGGCACACGCCAGTGTCAGCCACCTTGGAAAAGCCCCCCACTGCCACCTCCCTGCATGACAACATGAAGCTTTGCAGGATCATCCAGATACAAACCATAACAACCCTGAAACAATCTTTGTACATTGGTCACTGCCAGGCAACATTTTACACACAGGTCTCAATTTTCATGTTTGCATATATGTAACTACTACACCTCCACGACTCCCACAGGAAGGGGTAAAAGTTGAATGTTAAACATAGTTTTTAGGCTGGGCATGGCTGACACAGGCCTCTAATCCTAGCATTCAGGAGGCTGAGGCAGGAGGATTGCCTGAGTTCAAGGCCAGCCTGGGCTACATACTAGAAAGTTCAAGGCTGGTCTGAACTACATGGTGAATCCCTTTCTCAGAAATCCAACAGAAAAAGGGTTTTAGGCTGGGGTTGTAACTCAGTAGTAGAACATGTGCTTAGCATGCACCAAGCCCTGTGTTCAGTCCCAAAGGAGAGATGCAAAGAGGGCAAAAAAGAATAAAAGGAAAGAGCAAGGAAGGAAAAAAGGCTTCTTTCCTGCATCAGATGAGATTCTGGGATGGAATTAGGTTTTACAAGAAAAGAACAGGGCCAGAAATAGTTTTAAACCAACTGATAAAATGAATTTTCACATTTGTAGAAACAGACATCTGCAGAGAAATCAAAATTAAGTGAGGTCTATGAAAACAGTGTTGATGAAAGA
Source organism: Dolichotis patagonum (assembly GCA_004027295.1). Lineage (NCBI taxonomy): Eukaryota > Metazoa > Chordata > Mammalia > Rodentia > Caviidae > Dolichotis > Dolichotis patagonum. The sequence continues at coordinate 9,489 of PVJX010041564.1, forward strand.
GAACACCACATAGGAATGGATACGCCCTAAAAATGCAGAAAACTGGTTGTCACTTAAGGTATGACTTCAGATGATATCAACAAGTCCTGGCCCATTCAAATGCCAGCTAGGTAACCCTATATTAAACCATGATTAACTTCACAGTTCATGATGACTAAAGGAGTCCCTGAGGAGCGGGTGCTCAGTGGAACAGCACTGCCCTGAGAACACACAAGCCTTGGGTTCAATCCCCAATAGCAAAAGAAACAACAAAACATTACTTGGTAAGTTTTCAGAGAAACGAGGCCTGAGAGAGCTCATGGGTAAAGTCATGCTTAGTCTCTGTCTAGTGTCAGCTCACGAAGGGCAGGTGGTACACTGGAAAATACAAGTGATTTGTGGCGTGTTGTCAAGAGTCACTATTAAGAATATACAGCTGGGCACGGCGGCGCATGCCTGATACCCACAGATTAGGAGCGGTTCCAGCCAAGGCAGCTGGCTGTGAGGCAGAGGGAAGCGCCCCAACTCAGGGTGTCTACAAAACAGACAGCAGAGGAAGAGACGCAACAGAGGCAGTCCCCAAGGTCACACGCGTGAACTACTTCCCCCAAGTAGACTCTACCTCAAACAGCCTGTTGTAATCAGGTTGTGCAGAGAACAATTAGAATCAGGACATGGAGTTTATATTATTTTTAGGATGGTCACTCAGAGTTAACACAAGAAAGTGCAGGAGATCTGTCCACAACACCAAAGACAAAATATTCAGTGAAGGCCCTCAATCCCACAGCAATGTCCCTCCCACATGAGTCCAGATGAAGACCTAAAGCCTATGACAGTGCCTCCCCCGAGTCTAGCTAGAGGTCTAGAGCCCACGAGGACTCACGCCAGTCTCTTTTACGGATCTGTGCTGGGAAGGCCCAAAGGTCAGCAGTGGAAACTAAGAAGTCTATGCCAGCAGGGTGAAGGAGCTGTGCTGGTAGGTTGAGGGTTCTACACTGGAGCTGAGAAGTCACACGCACAACAAAGACCAGGGCTGTCCTGAAAAGCGTCACATCCATCCTCAGCGAAATGGAGGCCCCGAGCTCCTCCAACGATAAGCACGGTCTAGTACATGCCAGGAAGCCAGCGTGACGAGTTTATCCAGGAGACCAAGCCGCACATGCCTTCCTCTCCAGAGCCAGGAAGCAATCCTAAATAACCCATTATCAATAAGTGAAATCAAAGAAATAATTAAAACCTATCAACAAAGAAAAGCCCAGGCACTGACAAATTCATTGCTAAATTCTACAAGAAATTTAGTGAAGACCTAATACTCTTTAATGAAATTGAAAGGGAAGGAGTACTTCCAAATTCATTCCTGGAAGCAAGCATTACTCTGATTCCAAAATGAGAGAAGGACCCAACTAAGACAATTACAGGCCAATCTCCCTAATGAGCATTGATGCAAAAATCCTAAATAAGATACTGGCAAACAGATTGCAGCAAATTGTAAAGAAGATTGTACACCATGACCAAGTGGGGATTCATCCCAGGGATGCAGGGATGGTTTAACATACGTAAATCCATAAACATAACACATTAACAGAGGCAAGAACAAAAATCATATGATCAGGGCTGGGGATTTAGCTCAGTGGCATAAGCACCTGCCTTGCAAGCGTGAGTTCAGTCCCCAGTACCGATTAAAAAAAAAAATCATATGATCATCTCAATAGATACAGAAAAATCTTTTGACAAAGTCCAGCACCCATTCATGATAAAAAAAAAACCCTACAGAAAATTGAAATAGAAGCTGAGAGAAACAAACATGTATATGTGTATATCTACATATGTGTATATTAAAAAATAGATAAGATAGTTATACTGCTGATTTCACTGAAGAGAAAGGTTTGTCCGGTATTAGCTGGACAACTGAACGCAGATGTCCTCTGGGTAAATGATTTGGGGGATGACAATACACAATGTATAGACTATTGTTGCCCCTTGATCGACATGTTTTGAAATTTTTTTAGGTTTTGTTTCTTTCTCTTTATTTTCTTTTTCTCCTTGAAATAAAATGGATTGGGGGGGGAGTAAACAAGGTTGGAAGCTCACACTTAAGCTTAAAACCTACTACAGTGCTCCAACAATCAGTGCAGTAGGGTACAGGCATAAAAGTAAACATAGAGACTAGACAGATAAAAATAGGCATATAGAAAAGATAGACATTAGAATAGAATTAAGACCAAAGATGTAAATCCTTATATTTGTCAATTGCTTTTCTTTTCGTTTTTTTCTTTCTTTTTTTGCTTTTGTGGTGCCGTGAACCTTGGGCATGCTAGGCAAATGCTCTCCCGCTGGGTTATAACCCCAGCTACTCATCTCCTTTTTAAAAATGTTTGTTTTGAGACAGTCTCACTAAATTGCCCAGGCTGACCTTAAAATTGTTACCCTCGTCAGCCTCCGTAGTAGCTAGGGTTACATGGCCTGTAACATCATCTCTAGCAGTTAATTGAATTTTAACATCAGCAAAAAGAAAATTTCATGAACAAAGCATAGTCGTTTGAACAGGGCATGACAGCACACAACTATAATCTCTGTACTTTGGGAAGCCGAGGCAGGAAGATTGTAAGTTTCAGCCCAGCTTGGGCAAAGTTGTGACTTTCAAAATCCTGTCTGTAAATAAAAAATGTATTTGAAAAAAAGTGATACTATTCTATTGTGGGATTGAAGATGATGGAATAAAAGCTGGCACCAAGATACAGCCTTTCTGGGTACGATAACTGAAACATGGCTAATGGCACTATGGTTGTTGCTTTTAGTAGATATACTGTATGTCAATATATTGTTTGACTTTTTGCGCCACATAATTATTGCAGGTCTTTTTTCTACTATTGAAGGTGGTATGCCAGGGATTGAGCTCAGTGGTATAGGTGCATACCTGGCAAGCATGAGGTCATGATTTCAATCCCCTGTACCAATAAATAAGTAAATCAATAAAGGTGGTATAGTTTTATTGGTTCGTAAGATATGTGAATATCCAAGTTGTCTTTGACTCTGCTATTACTTCTGATTTCTGTTTTTAATGGTGGCATAATTGTTGCTTTTTAAAATAATTGTTGATTTTAACTAGTTTTTACTGTATGCCAGTATCCAGTATGTCTTCCTGTTGTCAACATTATTTTGATTCATTTGATTCATTTTATCTCTCAATGATTCTGAAGATAAACCACTCTAAGGCACTAAGGAGGTCCTCAAATATTATGCTGAGGGATTAAAGAAGGGTATAGATGCCAAGATGTAATCAAACCCAAGGTCACATCATAGAGAGAAAAAAAACCTAACTAAAGAGCTCTCCATAGCAGTGACAGAGTTTCTGTACCCTAACTGACCATCAACCCATAGTGCAAAAACAATAGAAAAATGAGAAAACAAAGTAGCAAGATGACTGAAAAAAAATGCAAATTTCTAACTCCCAAAAGCTAATCTCATAGACACTGAAGTATAGGAAGGTACAAGTGAAGAACTCAGTAAGCAATTGGTCAAAATGTTTGAAGAAGAAAAAACATATCCAAATGCATATGATGTTTAATGAGCTTAAAGAGGATTTACTAGATAAAGGAGTTCACCAATAGATAAAAGTTTGATTAGTTTAAAGAAAAAACAAACAAAAAACCTGGAGTGGTGGCATATTCCTGTAATCCCAGCACTCAGAAGACTGAGGCAGGAGAATCATTTGCAAATTCATGATCAACCTGGGCTACAAAATGAGCCCAAGGCCAGCCTGAACTGCATAGCAAGACCCTGTCTCAAAAAGAAGAAGGAGAAGAAAAGAAAAAACAAATAATAAATTAATTGAGTTGAACAAGACAGTATAAGACATGCATGAACACCAGTAAAAGTTAGAAAGTATGAGTAGAGGTGTTGCTAAGATGGCGGACTGGTAGGTAGCAGGAGAGAGACCCTCTCTGAGAGAGACAGCTCAAATGCCACAATAAAACACCCTGGAGACCCAAACAGAGAGAGATGGACTCTCACAACCCACGAAGAAACTAAAGTGCAAAAAACTGCTCGAATATGAGGTCCTGGGGCTACTATTAGTGAAGATAAGATCAGCGAGCATGGCACCCTTCTCGAGCTGCCTGAATTCCTGCCCGACCTGAACAAACGATCTGTGCCAAAGCGACTGGCTTGAGCCGCCAGAGTGCAGAGCCGAACAGCCCTGCGTGCAGCTCGCCGGGACCGGCTCTGCACACTACCCACCCAGAGGCACCGTGAATTGTCACCATAGTCGTGCTGAAGTCAGAGGTCGGGGAGCCCAGCAGTTCTCGGGGACTAGGTGAGTGATGGGAATAAGACCCCCCCCACGGGAAAGGGGAAACCGACTGGATGACATGTTGGATTTGGGCAGGACAGCCCTAACTCCATAAGGAAGTGGCTTCAGCTGGTTGCTCCCCTCGCCAAGTGGATTGGTGGAATCTGCTTGGATTAGGCCACGCCCCTGGCAGGGACCCAGTTACTTCCCTGAGATCAGTGCACACTGACACAGTGAAGGCCTGCAAAGGTTGACTGACCCAGAAGGGAGGAGCTAGTGCACACTGCCCATGGGTGAACTCTAATCTCTGACAACCTATTGAAGAGGGCTAAAGCTCCTAGCCTGCGCCCTCTAGAGGAGCCTTAACCAGCAAGAAAAGGGGCTGGGAATTACACTGTACACTTGTATGGAAGGAACCAAAAACATGACGAAAGGGAGAAATAAGAAAACACTCCCAGCCCCCAACCCTGAGAACATTGATCCAGGAGAGGTAAATACAAAACAGACTGAGGGCAGCAAAAATGCAACATCAAACACAGCGTTAGCAGACATAAGGAGATATCTTCAGGACCTCATAAGCGGGACCAAAACTGAAATATTAATTCAAATTAAACAAGAGATAAGTAGATTAATAAAAGAAGGGCTGGGCACCTCTCAAGAAGACACAGACAGAAGAATGGAGGAACACAAATGGAGAGAAAAATTTAAAGAAGAATTCAGAAAAAACCTAGAATTCATGAAGCAGATTCAAAGAGATTATCAGGAAACTAAAGACTCCATAGAAAGCTGGCAAAACTGCTTGAAAGAAACCAAAGATAGACTATCAAAAATTGAACACAGGCTTGCAATGTGGGGTCATGAAAGGGAAGATCTCTTAAAAATAACAAGGGAGCAGGCAGTAAAGATAC
>PVJX010041565.1:0-14608 GCA_004027295.1 Dolichotis patagonum
GGGTACTACATCAAACAAGTAGGCAAGGTCTTCTCTGAAATACTTGTCTCAGAATAAATTAATGAATTTTTATTGCTAAAGAATGATACAGACCTGGATCATCTGCATGGTATGACTAGTAAATAGAAGCTTGTGATAGCTGGAATGCAGTGAAGAAAAATGTAAGACTTAGTTTGTGTAAATGAAAAAAATTTAGGTCTTGATAAATTATTGTAAGTTGTTTACTTCCATCAAGTGTGCATCATACAAACACTAATTTGAAAAGTATTGTGTGGCTATGCTGACATAATAATGTAACAACAAAACACATTTTAACCAGAAAGTACTTAGAGGTAGAGGAACATTCCACAGTGATAAAAGGAGTTGATTCACAGGAGGATAAAACGGTTCTATAACTGGATATGTTTGGTAATATAGATTCAGAATACATATTCAGCAAAAGTAGACTAACAATGTAAAAGAAGTTTAAAAAACAAGTAAAAGAAAAAACAGACAAATCTACAAGTATAATTCAAAATTTAAACATATTTCTGTGGGTAACTGAGGTAAGTAGACAAAAATCAATTAGGGTACTGAGTCTTAAACAATACCATCAACCCATTTCATGCCATGAGCACTTACTGAGCAATATCCTCAGTTACATTAGAAAACGCTGAATTGCATGCAAAATATAAAGTATACATTTAAAAAGTTCCAACAAATATCAGAGGAATAAAATTATACAGGATCCATCCCCTAGTCATAAAACAATTAAATCAGCAACCAAAATAGAGAGATAATTAAGTGTTTCCCAAGCTTACCTCCACCACCTAGTCATTCTATTAGCTCTAATCATAGCACTTAAAACAGTTAGACTTTTACTTTCTAAAAAGTCCATTTCCCTTTTTTTCCTTCTTTCCAACATAAAGCAAATGCCATAAAGAATACCTGGAACAGTACCTGACATAAGCCAGGGTCGCAGTAAGTGTTGGATGAACAAATAGTACTGATGCAGAGTTAGTCTGAAAAAGAATCAGCATACATAGTCCCCGATATTGTACTAAAGAGGATAAGAATCAGTATGCATATAACTATTGATCAAGATATATTTTGTTTTAGAAACAAGAGAAAAGCAGTTTTTACAGACTTACACAGAAAAAGGAAATTTCCTGACCTGATTAACTAAAAGGCCAAGACACAGCACTACCTGCATCCACAGGTTCAAATGATGCCATTGGTTCATTTCCTTTTCTTTCCCCATCTCTTAGAACTGTGATGACACCAGTCTCACACAGGACTTCTTCTTGCAGTAACTTCCAATGTTTACCCTCCTGGTTCAGTCATTCTAAAAGAAGTCAAGCTTAATCTGAATCATTCTTGTGGAGGTTTCTCATTGGACATTCTGTGGTCCTGCATATATAATCAGAACACAATCACCATGGCCAGGGAGATTGGCTGTGCTAGTTGATCTCCTGAATCTAAAGGATAGTCTCACTCTTATCCAAACCAGGCAAATGTAGTAGGGAAGGGTTACCCCTAAGGAAAATTGAGAGGCTATTACCAAAAGAAGGGGACATGTACAATAAGCAGGCAAAACTTGCAGGGATGCTCTGTAGTGCAGTTGTAACAAGTTTATGAGTGAAAAATCAGAAAGTTCTGAAAGATTTTCTCTACTCAGTGGCATAAGCACCTGTCAGTGGCGTGAGCACCTGTCTGGCAAGTATGAGGTCATGAGTTCGATTCTCAGTACCAAAAAAATTTTTTTTCTCTACTGGTTTCCATGGCCACTGTGAAGGAATGGAGGAGGTTTTGTTGCATCTGAAGAGGGCAGGAGATTAAGCTGAACAACAAGACACAGGTAGATAGGCTGCAGCAGGAGTACCAGTGTCTTCATGGTGGAACCAGTCTTCACTGTTGCATGAGTTCTTCTAGCTTCAAGGGCCCTGGAGACACAAGATGGAAAGTAGCATCGTCCCAGTGCTAGGGGTTGGACTGTGGGTGGTAAGGAGGGGTAGGAACAAAGAGAACAGAGCAAGAACAAGTGAAATAAGCAGGTGTAAGATCACACACAGCAGTGACAGAACAGGAGCTAAGAGAGAGAATGTGGAGAGTGCAAGGAAAGGGGCAGAGCACTGGAGCATTTTTAGGTAATAACCAAGGCCGGGGTGTGGAATTCATAGATACCAGAGTTAGGAAGGCCTAGGAAGGTTGAAGTGAGTCTATAAATAAGTCACTTAATGGACATGAGATCACCCAAGTGCTGGGGTGAAGAAAAAGATGGTTGCCTTCTGAGTTTTAGTCCTGCCTTGATTTGTATCACATTCACCATGGTAAGTGTTGCTTTAGATACAGTTTGAATGGGTCTCCCAAGAGTTCATATATTAAAAACTTGGCCCCAGTGCGGTAATGGTAGAGGCCATGGACATTTAAGAGGTGGGGTCTAGCACAAAAAGATTAGGTCACTGGAGATCCTGGCCTTTGCTGGTATTAATGCTGATCTCAAGGAGTAAGCTAGTTCTGGAGAGAAAAGGTTGTTATAAAAGAGGAAGTCTGGCCCCCAAATCCTTTTCTGGCTTCCTATCTTACCACATGGTCTCTCTTTTTGCAGTTTCCTTTGTTTCCTCCACCTTGTTTTAACATAGTTGAGACCAGTACCAGAAGCTGAACACATGGTCACCTCATATTGGACTTTCGGTTTGACTATCTACAATTGTAAGCTAAAAAGGTCTTTTTTCTTCATAAAGGTCCAAGCTTCAAATACTTTGCTATGGCAACAGATATCAGATTATTACAGAGGATATATATAGAAGAGTGTGCCTGAACAGACTATTCCCCTTCCTTTAAAAAAATTCCTGATTGTTTTGTTTTGTTTTGTTTTGTTTTGTTTGTTTCTTAGACCCACCCCTTCTTCATGTTTAAAGGAGGATCATATAAGGTTGATCACCACAGACTCCTTGATGGATATGAAAGAGGGCCTAAAAAATTATCATGTTTTATTCTCCTGTCACAGTGATTGATCAGATAGGACACATGATGCATGTCAGGCCAGTGAGAGTCTTTTCAAGAATTTTTATTGAATCTAGTGAAAAAAACAGGATTGCGAATCTGTTATAATTTAAACCTAAGTCAGAAGACTCCCCTGCAACATCAAGGGCAAGGCTGTATAAAAGCAAAAACCTATAAAGTCTCGGACAGAGAGAAATAAATGCCTCATAATATCACTGCTTCTAGATCCAGCCATTTCTGGAGTTCTAGGTCTGTCCTCAGATGTTCCAGATATTACATAGCAGATACTTTCTGTTTATTACCCAGGTATAGGATAGGAGTTGGGGTGGGAGTGGCTGCAGATATGTTTTCCCTCTGAGAACAACTAGAAAAGCTGAACAAAATCCTTTCTTCCAAATTGTTTAGAAGCCCAGAAAATTTGCTGACCCAGCCAGAACTAGAGGGGACACAATTCAGAGAGCAGGGTGAGCTTGCATTCTGAAGGCAATTTTTCCTTGGGAGCATTTGCTGATTCAGAGTGCAGGGAAAGAGGACGAAAATCCAGACTTTTCCTGGGCAGAGCTCACTACTGAGACACAGAGAAACCAATAGAGCTGCCAAATTCTGAAGCTAAACAGAAAACCTTTTAAAAGCAGAGTGGTGGTTTCAGTAATCTCAGTGCTGGAGAGAGGAGGATTGGAATTTCAGGCCTCGTCAGGGGAGGAGGTTCCAATGAACACACCAGTCCTGGAGGACTAGAAGCAAAGCAGAGTTAGAGTCTTACCAAAACGGCAGTCCAGGCTCAGTGCACTTAAGTTTGGTGAGATTGAGGTGATCAGTCTCCACACTATGTGTCTAATACAAGAAAAGTTCAAGGAGCTTTTTCTGGAGGAAGATAACATCATCTGGAGATTATAATTTTTTATAAATGATGTCTGATATTTAATCAAAAATTACTAGGTATGCCAAAAAATAAAACCATATGACTAAGGACAGTGAAATAATAAACACAAGGTTTAAGGCTTTTTAAGGTCATTTTTATAACTCTTGACAGAAAAATTCCTAATAAACACAGAACCCTTTCCTGCCCACTCCCGCCATAATGGTAGCATGGCAGAATTGTATCATGGTTTTCCCTTGTATTTTCTTCAGGTTTGAGCCAGAATATTTTAAATTACAGTGTCCTGATTTTCACAAAGTCTCCATAACGAAAGCCATATATTTGCATTCTTATTTTCTTGATCCATTTGGACTATTGTAACACAATGCTTTAGACTGGGTGGCCTATAAAGAACAGAAATTTATTTCTCGTGGTCCTAGAGGCTGAGAAACTAAAGGTCAGGGCCTCAGCAAATTCTGTGTCTGGTAAGGGCCTGCTCTTCACTTCACAGTTGTGGTCTGCTTACTGCGTTCTCACATATAATCTTAATCCTCTTTCAAATGGCAGTAATCTTACTCATAACGGCTCTGTCCTTGTGACCTGGTCACTTCCCAAAGTCTACAACTCTCAATACCAATACATTGAGGATTAAATTTCAACATAAGAATTGGGGGGGACACAAATATGCAGAACACTACACCTGTCTTTCAGCAGCCATAACAGTAATAGCCAGTAATTCACATGGAACTTTATAGTTTATGAATTGTTTTACATACATCACCTGAAGTCAAAGTCACATGAAATATTTAAGAAAATAATAGTATCTACATTCATAGATGATGTGGTTGTGTTGGTTATTGATAAAGCTGAAGATGAGAGAACATGTCCATGAAAGTGACACAGAAGTGGCAGAGTGAAGTCTTGAACCCACACTTTTTGATTCAACCCAAAAATGAGCCCAGTAGTCCAGGGTTCTAGTTCTAGCTGTAACAATCACTGGCTCTGTAACCTTGAGACGGTCACTTCCCTCACTTACAGTTCCGTATACTCATCTGCTCTTGGAAGCTATGCTTATTGTCCTTGGCCTGTTTTGAGTTTCTTCAAAATATTCCTACTCTAAATGTTTCCAACTTTTAGAGCAACAGTATCTTAATATAAGGTGTCTGATTTCCTGTTTGTGTGGATGCATCAAGAACCTGGAATTATAAGTAAATTTCGCATGAATGTATGAATGTGCATTTTGTGAGCACACAGCAGAGTTACAAAAGGTTCTATGACCCATAAACTTTTAAGAATCCCGCCTTACAGCCATGCAGGCTGAGCCACATCTTAACGTTTGCTCTTTGGTAGGATTTGCATTTGAACGATACCTATCCCAAGGCCATGATCAATGTCAGACATTTCAAGTACCAAGGCAGAGTCAATTCAATGGATAGCTTCAGGCATGAGCCCTTACAGCTGATATTATCTAGTAATGCATTCCCCACACACACAATGTGTGGTCCTAAGAAGTTGAAAGTATGGTTTATTTCAACGGGTCAGTGCATGGTCCCTTCTTTTTCTCTCTTGCAAGGTAGAGGTAGGACACGAAATTGGGAATTTCTGATTGGTGGTCATGTAGGTCCTTTATTCTACCACAGGGCAGATTCAGTACAGTGAGGAAGAAGTCAGAGTCCTAAGCACAGGTCTTTCTTTTGCTCCTACTCCCTGCCTATCTTCCAAAGCCAGCTCTCAATAAGCAGCCCCACAAGAGTAGTCCTTTGGAGATACTATTTGCAGGCACTGAGGGACAGCAAAGGCAGACGAGCCACAGTGTGGCATTAACAAATCACATTTGCTTAATAGCATACCATCCCCTGAGTCACATGCATGTTTGTGGGCATACTGGAGATTGCTAATCAAGAGCAGCTGCCCTCAAGCTGCTGGCCAGGACACACATGTGCGCTCATGCTCTCTCTCTCTCGCGCTCTCTCTCTCTCTCTCTCTCTCTCTCACACACACACACACAGACACATACACACACACACACACACACACACACACACACTTAGAGGATGCCTGCTGCCAACTTTTTGCCTGGCAAACCAAGAACATTTTAGTGGTTTATAAATATGGTCCCAATTCATCTTGGGACACTTCTCAGGTTCAAGCCCATCTGTGTCAGGTGCTCCCAAGGCTGGGAATCTTTTTCCACCCATACCTACACTCCACCCTGACCGTCTGGATAGACAGCGAAGTCCTCAGCCCCAAACATCTGAGCTGGACAATTTCACAGGCTGCGTCAGTCATGTCTTGATTTGTTCTTTTTTTCTCTCATGTTATTGAAATGTTATTTTTTCCACTCATACACCACCACCTCTCACCCCTCCCAAATCGGCCTGTTGGAAAAGATATTTATTTTGCTTTTCCTTGGCATAATTTAGTATCAGACAAGTGCATCCTTGATACAGACAGTATATTCTTGTGGCATATATTTGAGATTCTGGTTGATTAGAATTACAAATTTGTCATGCAATCCTGGCCAATTTGGAATCTGGCACTCTGACATCATGTTTATGTCCTTTTGGCCTTGCCAGTGGTTGCTAAGATTGTCAGGGGTCTTTTTCAGTAATAAGTTAGGATTTCATAAATAGTTGGCAGTGCCTTCAAAGATGCCTGTTCTTTAACATGAGATAATGTATGTTTTCTTTCTACTTACTTCAAGTAGGTCATATTGGGAGCCACCCAAGCTCACTTTTAAATCATTTCTCCGCATGCCAGACTCAGCTTTTGAAGTCGTCTGCACCAACCCACAAGGAAGTCAGCACCCTGGCCTCTACCCACCCGTGGTCCTACTGTGTGCCCCACCGCCCATAACAGGAAGCATGTCAGGACCGTGTGGGCCCAGGGTGGTGGAGCAGATCCATGGAGCTCAGTTCTACCAAGTGGAAAATCATTTGACGTGTCTTTGGTGGACTCGTCTGGAGCAGGAGCAGGAGCAGGTCAGATGTCACCCAGGCCTCCAAGTCTCAACACGTCTTTCTGGTCAGCCTTGCTGGCCTTCAGATGCCGTCTATGGTGTAACAGCAGACTTTTCAAAGTGCAGGCCACAGGAAATCACATTTGAAGTGCCTGGCATGGAGGGTATTTTTATACCGTTCACTTTTTCCCTTTTCTTTTCATCTGTTTTCTGCATTTTTTTCCAGTTTGCTTTTTCTTCTTGATTTATTGTTGTATTATTCTATTTTTAAACCAAGACATACTTTCCCATCAGACTCTTTAATATAACTCATATGAAAGTTAGGGATGGGTGGACCTCAGACAGGGCAAGGGATGGATTCAGTAGGAATCAGCTTCTCAAAGCGCAGATGCTTATCTGAATCTGCATCAGCTGCTATAGTACAGGAGCACAAGGCAAGAAGAGAAACCACTCCCTCTTTTTCTCCCTCACTAACCAACTTGACAGTGTGAGCCCCTGGCCCCGCCAACCAAGATGTAACAGATGGCCTCTTTGTCCCTCCTGTGGCTAGGAAGTCCCTGTTGGCTTGGAAATGCAGGTACCCCAGTAAAGACTATGGAACACCCAAGGTAGGAAGGAGAAGAACCAGTACACCCCAGCCCAACTTGCCCACTTAATTACTGATCCCACTTGAGCCAGATTCCAAGAAGCATGGGATGATGGGTTAAGGTCACATGCAACTTTCTTCGCATTTCTTCTATATCTCAAGGGGACCAGTGCAGCTCTGAAGCCAGAGCCTGCTGTCTTTCATGCAGACAAATACAGGAAACATCTTGTAAAGTTGTCCCCACATATCAATAGTTTTGCTCTCTGAAATTTCAATTACCCCGTTAGTCATGCCTCAAAATGTTAAGTAGAAAATTGCAGAAATAATTCATAAGTTTTTTATTGTGCATCTTTCTGAGTAGAAAGACATCTCACCTTTCTCACCTGGGGCATGAATCATCTCTTTGTTCAATATATCCATCAAATATGCTTAAGTCTATTGGGTTTTTTATTATATTTGTTAAAAACCAATTGATTACTTTCAGTGAATAGTATGGATCAAATCTATTTACCTAGTCTTAAAACAGGGTAAATAAAAGTAAAGTATTAAGCATTTATATCTTTCATATAGATGCTTATAAAAGCAATTGAACAGTAAATCAGGGAAAATATTCCCTTAAAATTATTCTAGGCAATATATAAAGACAATTTGGTAGCACTGGTATCACCATTTGCACAACCTACAATGAATTAATATATATAGCACTGAGTAGCAATGGCAACCAAAGTCATACAAAAAAAGCAAAAACCAGTATTATGTCTCCTGATGAAAGCACATACTACCCACCCCTAATCCTGCCAAAAGGATTAAACCTGAATATGATTAAGCCTCTGCCAGATGACAATTGGTCAGAAATACAGGAACAGAGGAATGTGTTACACTATACCAAGAGAATGCAAAAACAAAATTGCTTATATGAGAGAATATATAGGCCAATTAATTCAGGTTCATAAACTATAGGAAAAAGAAAAAAATGTGAGAAAGGACCTAAAAATTTAAAAAGATACCAAGTTTTTAATAAACTAAAAAATACTAAACTATAGTGACTGAGTGTCTTAGTACATTTTTTGTTGCTATAGCAAAATACTTAAAACCAGGTACTTTATAAAGAATAGAAGTTGGTTTAGCTCACAGCCCTGGAGTCTGGGAAGTTCAACAGCACAGTGGCAACATCTGCTTAGCATCTGGTGAAGAACTCCTTGCTGCATTACAACATGGCAGAGGGCATCATAGCACAAGAAAAGCAAGCATGCTACTAATGTGAGTCTCGTCTTCTCTTCTTATAAAGCCACTAATGCCACCCTCACGACTTCATCCAATCCTAATCATCTCCCAAAGGCACCATGTCTGGCCACCACTAACACACAAATTTGGGGATTAAGTTTCCAACACATGAGCTCTTTGGGGACACACCCAAGTCATGACATTAGAGTTGCACATTTAGGTGATAAAATCATAAGGAAAAATGAGGAGCCGGAGATTTAGCTCAGCAGCATAAGTGCCTGCCTGCCAAGCACTAGGTCATGAGTTCGATCTCCATACCAGAAAAAAAAATGAGGAAAAGATTATTCTAAGAGTTAGATACTGGTTCCCACTGAGAGAGGAAGAGGTTTGATTTCAGGGTGGAGCACATGGTTGGGGAGCTGGCAAAGTTCTCTGTCTTGTACCAGGTGATGTTCACTCAATAACCCTTCTAGGATACATGTTTGTTTTGTGTGATTTATTTTTCTTTATCTGAATCTTAGTTTGCAATTTAAACATTAAAAAAGCAAGTATTTGGGGGCAGAGTAGCACTTAGATGTTGATTCTTGCTGGCTGAGCAGATGATTGACAAGACTGATCAAGAGACTAGAATAAAATGTCTGTTTCCCCAGAGCAGGGCCTCAGCTATCTTTGTGCACTCCTGCATCTCCAACTTGAGCAGAGCACGGCACACAGTAGCTGCTCAGCAAAGGTGAGCTGAAGGTATGTAAGCACAGGTGAGCCGCTTGCTTATTCTCACAGCATCTCCTATTTGGAGTCCCCATGCTTTCTGTCCTCCACAATTTAAGGACACTGATGACACAACCTGTCTCTCTTCTCTCCAAGTCCATCCCCCACTCACTGTTCTGGGACTACTCCATGATTTATTCTGTGCACCAGAAGCTCTCTCCCCTGTATGCTTGGATGGCAGTCTTCCTGTATAAAACTCACTCTATCAAGCTAGACATCCCAGGTCTAGCAGAATCTAACCTCTCCTGCCTCTACAAATTCACCACCTGCCTCTGCCCTCTTGAAGCCAGCCCAAAATTTCAGGTCCTCAAATGCACTAGGCTCTCTCCCATGAGGTCCCTTAACATTATACAGTCTCTGTCCCTGCCAGCAACGCCCCGTCCACTCCTTTCTGTGCCAATGAGTCTCTTTGAGATTTAACTCCTCTAGTGGACTTCACTGTAGTCCCTCTCCATAGCCCCCAGCTGAGGCCTTCCTCCATGTTCTCAGGCACCTGCCATAACACTTTAGACTGACAGTTTACCTACAGGGCTGACTCCCACTGCAGACTGTAAACAACTTGAAGTAGAATTGGGTCATTTGTCACTGTGTCTCTGGGGCCAGCAAAGTGCCTTTGAATTACCATTCCCCAATTTCCACAAGTGCCTTTCTCTAATTTCTTTCTTTGAAATTACCATGAGTCTCTCTCAGGGTAAGGCTCTCACTTGCTCAGTACATTTAATGTGCACAGAGCATTCCCCTGGGGGTGCATGTGTGGACCTTCATCAAAACCTTGGACAGTGCCTGGCACATAGTGGGCACTCATAAAAATATGTTCAGGAAAGAGAGAAGGAAGGAAGGACAGAAGAAAGGGGAGAGAGAGGGAAGGAGGATAAGGATTGCTAATCAATAATGAATAGGTGGATTTTTAAAAATCTGGTCTTTTAAAAAATCTGATCTTTTAGTAGTAGTAACTTTTTAAATTTTTTTTGAAGGGCACAGGACAGGGTAGTTTGGATTGGGTTACCTTACCTTTGAGACAGCCAACTTATTCCAGCTCAGTCTATTATTTCATAGGCAGAAAAATTAAACTTGCTTACCCTGATAAAAGTATAAATGTATTTTAAAGTGCTATTCTTTCATTCATCCACCCAAACACACACACACACACACACACACACACACATTTCTCCCCTTGGTAGTGTATATTCTCTAATTTTTTTTTAAAAAGGCGTTTCTTTCTGCTTGAAAGACTGTATTAGCTGTTTGGGGAATACTAGCCCTTTCCTTGGACTCAAAAAAATATTTTATCCATTAAAATCTAACCATGGTGCAGTAACCATAAAATGCAGCCACTCTGTTAGGAAGACGGATATCCTCAAAGATTTATGTCTGGCTGTCTCAAAGCAAATGTGTAAGATGGAGTTTTCTCAGAGACTCCTTGGCTGGGCTCCACTCCGCACATAATTGCTGTTTGTATAAACCTCAGATCAAAATTCAGGAAGGGTTAAGGGAAACCTTACTGAACCACAGGTTATGTCTGCTTACCAGCCTTGGTTGACCATTTGGAATGAGTTAACAGGTCCCTAACCAGCCCATAACTGGTTCTTGGATGGGATTAGCCAATCTCTTCAGTGCAAATGATCAAACCATTTAGGGTCTCAAATTCCATCTAGATTTGGGGTGAGGGTTATGATCATAAATGACAATCAAAGTCATTTACATGTACCCATAATTGTGGCAGGAGATAATGAAAACACACCACATCATGACTCTCCAGGATATGGTGGAGACCATTGGAAACATCAGAATTCGGGAAGGGGTGGAGAAGGAGGTGTGACTATTTTGAATGAACCTGAAAGAAAATACTTCCCGAACCCTCTTTCAGAAGGCAATTTCAGTTCCAATTTTTCATAAGGTTGGAAAAAGTTAAGCAAACGAGAACTATAGACACTTGTTTTTAGAAGGTTTTTCTCTTTAATTACTGTTTTTGTTTCATGAAAGAAAAGTCTCATAAAATAAAAGCACACTTGGGGTTCAGTGAGGCAGCAAGACTTCTGAGAAAGCCACAAAAAGGTTGGCTTGACTCTGCCCAGCTAAGGGGTCCCAACTACTTGAACGTCTATATATTTCCGTAGCAAAGTATGCGCCTTTCCCACCCTCCACCCTACAGGTCTCTCCATACATTTGAGACAGTTTTAAAAATTTGAACTGCGGGACTGGCTGGTCGCTGGCAAGCATTCCAGACAAGTGGTTTTCTAAGAAGCCAAGTTCTGGTTTGACTCTTTGATTGGAAAAGTATCTATTTCACTAAGGGTGATAGGCCCCTGGATGCATTCTCACCAAAAAAACCCATAAACCAATACTTGAAATGCCAGCAGCGAGTAGGGAATTCTTTTGGTTTGCCTTCAAGGACACAAAACATTGCAAAGGTCTTCTCTTTGGCAGAGAGGGCCCTGGCGTGGAGAGTTGGCCCAGGGTTTATATGGAAATAGTCAGACGTGGGAATGAATAGGCCCGAGTTCGAATTCTGACTCTGCCACCAGCTAGCTAGTTGTGACCTTGTGTGGGCCTCTTTACTTCTTCTAAGTTTGACTTTCCCCATCTGCCAAATTGGGACATCAGCCAGACTGAAGTAGTGGTTCAGTGAGATGTTTGCCTGATTCTTTTAACCATGCCTATTACATAGCAGGGATTTAATAAGCATTAATTTCGTATCTATCATTCTCCATTATAGTAAAAAAATGGAGCCACATGAGCTCTATGAGATCACTGAATTCCTCTCTCTGATAACATTTTTGTTTGGTTGGTTAATCGATTGGCTTTTGTTTTGTTTTGTTTTGCTTTGCTTTACTTTGCTTTGCTTTTTTCTGAGACAGTCATGCTAAGGTACCCAGGCTGGTGTTGAACTTGATCTTCCTGCCTTAATCTTCCCAGTAGCTGGAATTGCATGCATGTGCCACTGTGCTGGCTTCCTCTGAGGTCATTGATTCCTTTCTGAGCCCTCTGGGCTACCTGCTTTTACTAACCTAATCAATAGGTGGAGACAGACCTGGACACGAGCACCCATACAGCCCAGACAGAAGAGATTCTAAGGACATAGAAGGTATTTCTCCCATAGCAGCTGGTGCCCTCTCAGGACAGACCAAAAAAAATGCATCAGTGATGTCTACTAATACTCAAAAGCACCGTGATTAGGTAACTCAGTGGAGAGGGTAGGGACCACAAGCCAGATGTCAAGGCCAGGCAGAGAGTATGACACCATTAGTCACCAACAGGAGCACCAGGAGACTCTAACGGAGGATGGGCTCACCTAGGACCTGGCAAGTGTGTCACACAGGAACTAAGTCTATCTGGCCAGATTGTTCATCCTTCAAGAAAAGCCAAGAAGCTGCATGTGTGTGGGAAAGCTCTCATTTTTAAATACTGACAACTTTTATTAAAATATATACATATCTGCAGTCCAGATGTGTAGGGAGAAATCCCTGTGGTCAGAGGACTAGACCAAGGAAGTGAGGCTCCTGCCAGACCTCAAACAGCAAGTGGAATTTAGATGTGCCTCAGTGAGTGTTACTGTGCATGTACTGCTTAAGAGGTGGCACAGATTTATAGAGTGGACTTGATATCGGATTCCTCAACTCCCAAATAGAAAAAAAAAAAAAAAATGGCACACACCCAGAGAGCAGCTGCGAAGATTCAACGAGAACAAGCTTGTTCGGCTCAGGACAGTCAAGACCTCAGTCATACCAGATGCTGTTATCCTCACTGTCTTGGGTGTTATCCCTGCTGTCAGCATTGAGACAGGGACCAATGGCATATACAGCTCTGTCACACTACTCCAACCTGTCCCATTGAGGGAGCCCAAAGTGACACACTGACCTGTGACATGGAAAGGAGCATCACTGTCCTCATTTTACAGATGAATAAACTGCAGTTATACAGGGCAGTGAAAGAACTGAGAAGGGTTCCACAGAGAAGTCATGGAAGAAAGACTGGAACTCAAGTCTCCATTCCCATGTAGCTCACCTCCCATCCTGACCTGGATAGCAGACGACAACCCAGCTACCAGGATTCCATGCCCCTTGAGGCTTCTCATGGGTTCATCTCCCTTAAGTCAATAGCACACCATCCTTACTCTGCCCTGCCCCACCCTGCAATTCCATCAAAGGCGCCTTTGAACTTGGTCACAAGGCCCATCCGCAAAGCTCAGGACGCGTCTTGGCCACAGAAGAGAGTTTCATAGTGTTCCTTATAAAAGCACAACCTGACATGCAGCTATTGTGTCAATGATCCCTCTCTCTGGTTGCCAGAACCCCAAATAGCTTAAAACAAAAAGAAACTGGCTTACTGTCCTTAGGAACCTGGTTTCAGGCTGTGTCTACACACTCACTGTGTTTTTATGAACTTGGCCTGAATCTTCTGACCCACCCGTCTGGAGCAGGTCTCCAGAGCGCAGACCAGGACTCCTTGGGAGACCTGTGATTGCTCTCCGGACTCCATGGGGAAGAGGACATGGTGGGAGGGGGCAGTCAGAGAGCGGAAGTATGAACTGGGGCAGTGTTCTGAGCCCAGAAATGTCCCAGACGCAGATGTTTTGATCTCGTTTTGAAGCCATTTCAACCTCAGAAGGCAGGTTGCCAAGCCCAGACACTCAAGTTTGGCCACACTCTCCTGACAAATAGACACCAAACGCTTTCAGTGTGCTGGGAATGCCAAGTGTTGGAGGCACCTCTACAAGGTCTGCCCACCCCATGAGCTCTTCCATCTTTACCCAGTTCAAATGTGTACCATCAGAGGGGGGCCAATGCATCGCAAGCACATGGAAACATGCTGCTCTCACAGAGCACCTGAGCGCTGAGCACCTCTGGCCTGGATTCCGGTGTCACATACCTTTCCTTCAGTAGGCTTCTTGCCCCTTGGAGGGGAACTCTGCTGTTCAAAGGATCCTTTTGGTTCCCTGTGTCTCAGTCAAAGACAGCGCCACCCCCCCATGGCACTGGGAAGAGCAGTTGGACTTCTCAGGAGAACAGTCCTTGGCCACACC
This sequence comes from Dolichotis patagonum, assembly GCA_004027295.1. Classification (NCBI taxonomy): domain Eukaryota; kingdom Metazoa; phylum Chordata; class Mammalia; order Rodentia; family Caviidae; genus Dolichotis; species Dolichotis patagonum. The sequence goes on from PVJX010041565.1 coordinate 14,405, forward strand.
TTTTCTATAAGTACTTCTCCAGAAAACCTGAATCTTCATGGAAGGCAAAAGATGTCAAGAACTCAGACTCTGGAGTCGGGTAAATCTCTGAATCTCCTTTACCTCAGTTTTTTGCCTGTGAAATAAGAGGAGCATGGGCTGTTCCTTCATTGGAGGTCATGATTCCATATGAGAAGGAATGCATGGAGGCTTGAAATTAACTGT
>PVJX010041566.1:0-14593 GCA_004027295.1 Dolichotis patagonum
ATGGTAACCATTGTCGATCACCTTGCATGGCAGTTTTTTTTATGACTTTTATGCTTCATGCTTTTCTAGGAATTTTGTTTTATCTTGCTGTGTTTTGTTTTTCCCTCTAATACAGAAATGATAGATATATTTATATGTAGAGACTCATGCATGTGTAGAGCTTATAAACAGTTTATGAGAACCAACTATATAACACATGCTGAAATGAACAACTGCTTTGAAGAAAAAGAGACACTACAGTACCTAGTGCTGATTCCATAATGTTATGATGTGAAATCCAGCAAAACTATCACTTTTTGTTTAAAGTGATTTTAGCTTGTTTTGTTTTGTTTACGTTCAACACACATGAAGGTATGGACAGCTGTTTTGAGGAGAATGAGAGACACTATGACAGCCATTCTTGGCTTCTGTATTGCCTGGTCTTGAAGACCTGAAATGCCCTCCTCATCCTGCTCAGGTCAATTCCATACTATGCTGTTTCATGTGCATTCTCTGTATGTGAAAATATGGACAACTATTTGGAAGAAAACAAGAGTCAATACAATAGAGAGTGAATATCTCCAATTATCTAGTTTTGAAATTTATGTCTCTTACATTGCTTTCTTGTGATCCGCTTTGTTCTGTTTTGTTGTTTAATTTTATCCTTTTGATATAATTGCATGTATATTTGAGTGGGTAAGATGGATGACCATATTGCTCTTTTTGTCAAATCATGTAGCAGAACTGTTAACAGTCTCACTGTTTGAATGTCTACTCTACATGTTTTAACTTTGTAATTTGAACAACTATTTCCAAGATGTCAGTATGTAATTTGTCAATAATAATTTCTTAGGTTTTTTGTTGTTGTTCTTTTCCTTTTTTCCTTGGAATTATGTATGGTTGCTATCCTTTATTCTATTTTTTTCTCTTTAAATAAAATTTAAAAAAATAAAAATAAAAAATAGAGTTATACCTCATATAATACAAAGGTGTTAGAGGATTCTGGTGCAGTAGAGAAGCAAAAATTTAAAAATGCACAGGTTTATTGAGTGGAGGACTTTGAAAGGAGCACATAACCCATGGCAGTTGGTCAGTTGCCTTTGACCAAATACAGAGAGGCAGAGGGTTATATGACCTCTGATTGGAAGTGGTGCATGGGGTGTATATTGATGACATGTGAGGAATTTATTGGAATTCTCTGTGCATGCAGACATGAAGGATAGTTGCAACTAGGGCTGAAGAAGAAGCAGGAAGTGGTAAGTGCTCCTTCTTTGGGCTTCCACCATGTTAGAATACAACCATAATTGTACAGTAATTTATACTAGGGCAAGAATATTTCAAAAAGTGTAAATACACCAGCTGCTCCATGTGGTGGTGCATCCCTGTAATTCTAACACTCAGAAGACTGAAGCAGAAGGATCACCATGAGTTCAAGGTCATTCTGGACATCATGAGTTTACACTATCCTGAACTACATACTGAGATATGTTTCAAAACAAAAATAATAGCAGTACAATTTATAATAGCTAAATCTTGGAAAGAACCAAGATGCCCATCAAATGCAGAGTGGATAAAAAAGATGTGGTATTTTTATACAATGTAATATAACCCATCTATGAAAAAGGATAACATTAAGGCCTTCATAGGGAAATGGAGACAACTTGAGACTATCCTCATTAGTGAAATAAATAAAAATTATATTTTTAAATATCACATTGTGTCTCAGGTGTAAAAAGTAATAAGAACTATAGAAGTAATAAAACCCAAAATGTGTAATTGCTACTGTAAAAAAGAGAGGAAAAGGCTGTTTGGGACTGGTAGGCCTGCCCTTCACCCTCAGGGAATATTGCAGAGACCTGCAGCTTGGCTTGGGCTGTACAAGACTGGGAACATCATGGGGACTGGCATCTTGACCTGGGCTGTTTGGGACCAGTAGGCACGCCCTTCACCTGCAGGGAACATTGCAGAGACCACCAGCTCAGCCTGGGCTGCTGTGGACTGGGAACATCACGGGAACCTGCTGAGAGCCTGGGCTGTTCCAGAGTGCTATGGCCACCCTTTGCCCACAGGAAACATTGCCTGGACCAGTGGCAGAGGGCCTGATATGCCTGGGACTGCCCCTCCTAGGCCCTCCCCTCCTCCAGGAACAGCTAGGAAGTCTGCCACAGGCCTGAGCTACCTGGGACTACATCTGCTGGACCCGTGTTCCACCAGGAACATTGGACTACAGGTGACAACCATGCTGGCATTATGAGAGGTTCAGGAACCCCTAACCCAAACAGAAGACCTCATCAGGCTTCAGTCAGTGTGGTGAATTTGCCCCATAAAATAAAGGTCTGCAGTGGGTGAAACTCCCTCTAAGTGTAAGACCTTGGCTAACCTGGCAAAAGAGTGGGTAACCCCCTCCACCACACAGGGAACATCAGACAGGTTGAGGAGTGCACCAATATCACTCTATCCCAACTTAGAGGAAATTAAATGAAATTATGAGACTCCCAGTGACACAGTAGGGCCTCAGCTGACAAAAACACTATAGCCAGGGAGATCTGGTGACCTGTAACAAACTGAAGATATAACAACAGCAGGAGTTAAGAGTTGCCTTACATCAATACTTGGGTGAGTTAGCCCAGAAAGAATATAGGACTCACCCAACAGGCAGGGAAGGAGGAATTCAGAAGACTGGATCTCCTCTTCATTGTGGTACCCAGCAATTTGACAAACATCAACCACATAGTGGAACCCGGAAACACACACTGTAGAAAGTTGTGACTGTTCAAACAGAAAGACCAGAAATTTACCCAAAAGGTGAAAATGAATAAACAAAAACACAAAATGCAATCCCAAACATCTAGTCCATCAGGGGCAAGTGCAAGTGATAATGAAATTAGAGGACCCTAAAAGTCACACACCAGATATCTCTGAAAAGATAGCAAATGAAGTAAGGAAACAAATCCATGAGGCTATAGAGCAACTGAAATTAGAAATAATGTCTTATGTAAAGATAAAAGTAACAACCTTAGTAAATGAGCTGCACAACATAGCTAGAGAAGAAATATATAAGAAATTACAGGAGCATGAGAAATTGATTGAAACTTTGAATGAACAATGCAGAAGACAAGCAGAATCTATGAAAAAAATTGAAAGAGATATGGAAGAAACAAAAAAATGCATTGAAAGCCTGCAAAGCCATTTAAATGAAGCTGAGGATAGAATTTTGGACCTTGAGGACTGGATCGCAGATAGAAATCTTGAAAGGGTAGAACTTATAAAAACAACAAAGTAGCATAAAATGACAATGTAACAGCTAAAGATGATGCCAGGAGACACAAGGTTAGGGCAATAGGCATTAGTGAGAAGGCAGGAGACAATGCAAATGATATAGCTAAGCTGCTCACAGAAATGATGGCAGAAAATTTCCCAAACATGGGGAAAATACAAGTAAGTGAGGCATATAGAAAGCCACATAGTCATAACCAACATAAACCTACACCCAGATATATAATAATTAAGATATCAGACATACAGCATAAAAAGAGAATACTAAAAGCTGTTAGAGAAAAGACACAATTTACCTATAAAGGAAAGCCTATAAGAATCACAGCAGACTTCTGAGCATAAATCTTCAGGTTAACATGAGCTTGGAATGATGTAATTCAAGCCCTAAAAGAAAACAATTTTCAACCCAGAATGATGTACCCAGCAAAACTGATTTTCAAATTAAATGGAGAAACAAGATAATTCCATGACAAAGAACAACTAAAGAAACTCATATCCACCATACTAACCTTAGAAAGGTGCTGAAGGACATCCTAGATAGAGATAAAAATGATGGCAATCTCCAGAGCACCAACAGAAAGAAATCACCAGGCTGGACAAAAAAGCAAACAAAGGAGAAAAGCAGGAAACTAACAAGAGTAACACAACATGCCAAAATCAAGGCAGTACATATCAGTGATATCTATAAATGTAAATGGGCTTAATTCACATATCAAAAGAAATAGGTTGACAGAATGGATGAAGAAACAGAATCCCACAATATGCTGTATACAAGAAATGCATCTGACTCAGAAAGAAACTCATAGATTAAAATTCAAACGATGGAAAATAGTGTTCCATGCAAAGGGAACCCAGAAAAAAGCAGGGGTAACTATTCTATTTGCAGACAATGTGAACTTCAAACCTAAAATGATTTAAAGGGAGAAAGAAGGTCACAACATATTCATAAGTGGAAAAATTCAACAAGAAAAACTAACAATTATAAATATATATGCACCAAACACAGGAGCAACCAAGAATATAAGACAGATACTAAAGGACATGAAAAACCAAATACACAACAACACAATTATTACAGGTGACCTTAATAGCCACTGTCACAAAGAAATATATTAACTAGACAAAAAAAATTCTGCAAAGAAATGATAGAACTGTATCATACCTGCGAGCACTTGGACTTAGTAGATGTTTACAGTGTGTTCCACCCAACCACATCACAATACATGTTCTTCTCAGCTGCCCATGGGACATGGTCCAAAATAGACCATATATTAACCTATAAAACATTCTTAAGTAAATTCAAAGGTATTGAGACTGTCCCATGCATACTATCTGAGCACAGCACACTGAAATTGGAAATTAATGGCAAAAGAAATGGCAAAACTGGCATAAATATATGGAAATTAAATACCAACCTTTTGAACAACCAGTGGGCTACAGAGGAAATTAAAGAAGAAATAAAGCAATACCTACAGTTCAATGAAAATTTGGAAACAACCTACTGTAATCTGTGGGATGAAATGAAATCAGTCTTAAGAGGAAAATATATAGCAATAAATTATCATTTCAAGAAAACAGAAAGAGCACAAATAAACAATCTAATTCTGCATCTCAAGCTTCTAGAAAAAGAAGAGCAAGTTAAATCTAAAGCTCATAGAAGAGAGAAAATTGTAAATATTACAGCAGAAATCAATGCAATTGAAACTAAAAAAAATACAAAGAATTAATGAATCAAAAAGCTGGGTTTTGAGAGAATAAACAAAACTGACAAACCGCTAGCTAACCTTATAAAGAAAATGAAAGAAAAAACCCAAATTCATGCAATAAGGACCAAAAAGGGGGAAATTGCTACACATCCCATGGATATTCAAAAGATGGTGAACACCTACTTTGAAAATCTCTACTCACATAGAAAGGGAAACACAGAGGAAATGGACAGATTTCTAGAAACACATGAATTACCAAAGCTCAACCAAGTAGATATAGCAATTTTGAATAACCCAATATAACTATTGAAATTGAAAATGTAATAAAATCTTACCAACAAAGAAAAGCCCAGGTCCTGATGGATTCACAGCTGAATTCTCTAAGAAATTTAGAGAAGACTTGATGACAATATTCCTTAAACTCTTCAATGAAATTGAAAAGAAAGCAATCTTCCCTAATTCCTTCTTAAAGGCAAATATTACTCTGATACCAAAACCAGAGAAAGATCCAACCAAAAAGGGCTATAGGCCATTATCACTAATCAACATAGTCACCAAGATTCTCAATAAAATGCTAGCAATTAGAATGCAGCAAATCATCAATGAGATTATACATCATGACCAAGTGGGGTTCATTCCAGGAATGCAAGGATGGATTAACATATGCAAATCAATAAATATAATACACCACATCAACAGAGCCAAAGACAAAAACCACATGGTCATCTCAATAGATGCAGAAAAGGCTTTTGATAAGGTCCAGCACATGTTCATGATAAAAACTCTTCAGAATCTTGGAATACACGGTGTCTACCTCAACCTTATAAAGGCCATCTATAACAAACGAACAGCCAATATTATACTAAATTGACAAAAACTGAATGCTTTCACATTAAAATCAGGAACAAGACAAGGATGTCCACTATCACCACTCCTATTCAATATAGTTCTGGAAACACTAGCCAGGTCAATCAGACAATAGAGAGAAATAAAAGGAATAAAGATAGGAAAGGAAGAAGTAAAATTTTCACTATTTGCAGATGACATGATGCTCTTTGTAGAAGACCCAAAAAACTCCATTAAAAGACAACTAGAGGTAATAAACAAATTCAGCACTGTAGCTTTATACAAAGTCAATGGTCAAAAATCAATAGCATTCCTGTACACAAACAAAAACCTCACAGAGAGAGAAATTATGGAAATGTCACCCTTCACAATAACATCTAAAAAAAAAGAGATACTTAGGAATCAACCTAACTAAAAATGTAAAAGACCTATATACTGAAAATTATACTATGCTAAAAAAGGAGATTGAAGAGGATATTAGAAAATGGAAGTATATTCCTTGCTCTTGGCTAGGGAAAACCAACATTGTGAAAATGGCCATACTCCCAAAACTGTTATACAGATTTAATGCAATCTCAATCAAAATACCATTGACATACCTCACAGATCTAGAGAAAGCACTTCTAAAATTCATGTGGAACCAGAAGAAACATAGAATAGCAAAGGCAATTCTGGGCAATAAAGGCAAGGCAGGAGGCATCTCAATTCCTGACTTGAAACTGTTCTACAAAGCCATAGTGATAAAATCAGCACGGTATTGGTAAGGAAATAGACCTGAGGATCAATGCAACAAATTAGAAGTTGCAAGTATAGGTACAAAGATACTCAGCCACCTGATATTTGACAAAGGGGCTAAATGTGTTCACTGGAAAAAACATAGCCTCTTTAATAAATAGTGTTGAAAAAACTGGCTTTCTACATGCAGAAGACTGAAACTAGATCCATGCCTATCACCATGCACAAAACTAAAGTTTAAATGAATCAAAGACCTAAACATTAAAACAGAAACACTAAATCTACTAGAAGATAAGATAGGTAGAAATAGTGGACACATAAGGGTAAGCAGACAATTCATGAACAAAACGCAAACTGCATGGGAAACACTTCAGGGAATCAATAACTGGGATCTCAGATTATTGAAAGGTTTCTGTACTTCAAAAGAAATCACCTTCAGAGTGAAAATAAAACCCACAGAACAGGAAATAATTTTAACCAGCAACCACTCAGACAAAGGACTTATATCAAGAACATGCAAAGAATTGAAAAACATCAATCCCCTTAAATTCAAAGACCCTCTCCAAAAATGGGCAGCAGAGATGAACATACAGTTCTCACATGAAGATATACAAATGGCAAACAAATACATGAAGATATGTTCACCAACACTGGTCATTCAAGAAATATAAATTAAAACACCATTGAAGTATCATCTTACATGGGAAAGAATAGCTACCATCAAGAAATCAACTGATAACAAATGTTGGCAAGGCTGCGGGGGAAAAGGAACACTGCTCCACTGTTGGTGGGAGTGCAGACTGGTGAAACCACTATGGAAATCAATATGGAGAATTGTCAGAAGATTTGGAATGGAAGCTCCATTCAACCCAGCTATTCCCCTCCTTGGTATTTTCCCAGAAAAAATGAAAAGTTCATATCACAATGATATATGTGCACCCATGTTCATAGCAGCACAATTTTTGTAATCTCTAAATCTTGGAAACAACAAAGATTCCCATCAACTGCAGAGTGGATTAAAAAATATGGTATTTTTGTGCAATGGAATATTACTCAGCTATAAAAAAGGATGATCTTGAGGCCTTCATAGGGAAATTGAGACAACTTGAGACTATCCTCATTAGTGAAATAAATAAGAATCATATTTATAAATATCACAATGTGTTTCTAATGTAAGAATTAATAAGAACTGTAGGAGTAATAAAACCCAAAATGTGGAATTGGTGCTATAAAAAATGAGGAAAAGAAAGTGCTCTAAAGGATATAGCTGCATGTGTGTTTAAGTGTGTAAGACGGATGACCGTATCACTGTTTTTGTTAGAATGTTCAGCAGAACTGTTAACAGTCTCACTGTTTGAATGTCTACTTTGTATGCTTTAATTTTTAACTTTAACAACTATTTCCAATGATGACACTATGTAATTTATCAAGTGGCTATTTCTTAGGTTTTTTGTTTTGGTTTTGGTTTTTTTTGTTGTTGTCACTGTTGTTCTTTTTTTTCTATTTTTCTTTTTTTTTCTTTTCCCCTTGGAATTCTGTATTGTTGCTAACCTCTTTCTGTTTTGTTTGGTTGCTTTTTTTCTCTTTAAGCAAATAAAAAAAAGAAAAAAGAGAGGAAAAGAAAGTGCTCTAAAGGATATAACTGCATGTATGTTTAAGTGTGTGTCTTAGTTACTTTTTATTCATCGCTGAGACAACATACCTGATGCCCAAAGTTAGGAAAGGAAAGGTTTATTTCTTACAGTTTTTGGCGGTTTCAGTCCATATTCAGTTGGCTCCAAGGCAGGGTGGCATGGCAGGTCTGCGGTTCATGGTGGCTGCAAACAGCAAGTAGAAACCAGCAAAAGAGAGAGACACACCTTCTTCCTGCCATTGCATCACATCCTGGATCCACCCCCTAGGAGGGTGTAGCACTGACACCATCAATCCAAGCACTAGACAATGAACCAGTCACAAATGTACAATGCAAATACATGAGGCCTGGGGGCCACCGACATAAACCATGACATTCCACCCCTGGCCCCCAGAGACTCATGTATTACCTTTATATAAAAGACATTTAGTCCATCCCCAAGAGTTGCCAAAGTCTTAACATTTTCAGCATTGCTGAGAAGTCCAAGTCCCAAGTTTCCTCCAATATCTATGGAAAACTCTTAATTGTAACCCCCTGTACAAGTGAAACAAGATTAAGCATTTCTGAAATGCAGAGGCACAAAATAAACATTAGCATTCCAAAAGTTACAAATGCGGGAATACAAAACATTGGAAACAAGGCAAGCCCAACATCCTACAGGGCGAACATTAAGTCCTAGAGTTCCATACTCAGCATTTGAAGCAATCTGGTTGCAAGCTCCAAAAGGCTTGGGTGATTCCATCACCATGGCACTTCCAGGGATTTCAGCTCCCACAGCTTTTGTCTTAAACCTTGTCTGCTCAATTTTTGCAGCTTTCCTTGGATGATCCACGATCTTGGCTTTTCCAAACTTCTGGGGTCTCCACCGTACCTTTGTCTTCACACTTACATCTTTACATATTGCCCTCTCAGGAGCACACTGCTTGGCCTCCCAGGCCCTTTGCAATCAAGGTGGAAGCCTTCTTACCCTCAGAATTTGTGCATTTTCCTTGCACCTAAAATCAGCACCATGTAGATGCTGCCAAGGTCTGCTGCTAACTGGAGCAGTAGCCAGGCTTTTCTCTCTCTTGGCTATAGGGGTCCAGTGCCTGGATTGCTGGGTTCTGTTTACCTGATTGGGAAGAAAAGCTTCTCTATGTTGCCTCCATTCTGGAACCTCATGTGGCTGCTGCCATTCTGCAACCTCATGTGGCCTCCCGTGCCATTCTGGAGCATGGTGCTGTGAAGCTTTCTCATCTGAGAAAATTCTTTCACTTTTGCAGTTTTGAGGCTGCAAGGTGGAGACCTGCTGCTTCCTGGTATGCCCAGTGGCCATCTTTTTTATCTCTCTGTTTCTTCTCAGCAATCAAAGTCTCAGCTTTATCTTTACAATCCACAGCTTTACTGGAGTTTTCTTTCTGGTCAAACTCACAGTGTTTTAAATTATCCTGCTGGGCTCTTTGCTCTTGATTTGCAACACAGATCTGGCTAAAAGCCCCAAACAATAGCCATGCCACAGCCTCAACATTTGACTGCCTTGAAATTTCCTTTGCCAGATTAATCAGTGTATTACCCTTAATCTCAGTCTCAGACAAAGTCTCTGGCAATGAGCAAAATGCAGACAAACTTTTTGCCAAGCCATAACACACATCATAGAGAGTCCAACAGCCAGTACAGTCCTCCTTCCCAGCAGAAACCTCACAAGCCTGGTCTTTATATCAGGCTTTCTATCAGCCTTCTGATCTCCTGAGCTCTGACCAGAATCTCCTCTACAGAACAACCTAAGTTGCTCCAGCTCTCTGCATTCAGGTGTCCAAACCTTTCCAAACTCTGCCCACAAGCCATTCCCAAAGCTTCTCAAAAAACATGGTCAGGTATAGTCACAGCAATGACCCCACTCCTCTGTATCAAATTCTGTCTTAGTTACTTTTTATTCATCACTGAGACAAAATAACTGATGCCCAAAGTTGAGAAAGGAAAGGTTTATTTCTTACAGTTTTTGGAGGATTCAGTCCATATTCAGTTGGCTCCAAGGCAGGGTGATATGGCAGGGCCACGGTTCATGGTGGCTGCAAACAGCAAGTGGAAACCGGCAAAATAGAGAGACACACCTTCTTCCTGCCATTACATCACATCTTGGCTCCAACCCCTAGGAGGGTGTAGCACTGACACCATCAATTCAAGCACTAGACAATAAACCAGTCACAAATGTACAATGCAAATACATGAGGCCTGGGGGTTACCAACATAAACCATGACAGTGTGTAAGATAGATGACCATATCACTGTTTTTGTTAGATTGTTGAGCAGAACTCTTAACAGTCTCACTGTTCGAATGTCTACTTTGTATGCTCTAATTTTGTAACTTGAACAACTATTTCCAAGATGACAATATGTAACTTATTAAACAGTGATTTCTTAGTGGGTTTTTTTTGTTGTTGTTCTTTTCTTTTTTTCCTTTGGAATTCTGTATTGTTGCTACCCTTTTTTTCTGTTTGGTTTGGTTGCTTTTTCTTCTTTTTAAATAAAGTTTAAAAACAAAACAAAACAAAAATCCATCAATGCATAGGATATTTAAAAATTTGTTATTTAATTTATGATTACTTGAGTTTTCCAGTGTAATGAATCTGTTTTGTTTTTGCAATTTTTGTATAGATTAACTTGGTTTATATCATCAAGTGTACTTAAAAATTACAAATCTATCAAGTGTACTTGAAAATTATCATAATTTGCATGAATATTATATATATAAATATGTCTTCATTAAATGTAACATTTAAAAAATGAAGATATCTCCACATATGTTTCTCTATTTACCTAGCCTAATTTTGTCTGTTTTCCTTTCATGAGTTCTGAAGCTATATACTTCACTTTTTTATTGTTATAAACATTTTGTTGCAGTTGCCCCCTGGTATCTGTAGGGTATTTATTCCAGGACCCTTCACAGATATTAAATCCAAGACTATTCAATTTCTTTTGTATAATGGTATAATGTTTACTTGCATTGTAGTCATACCCTCCTATATACTTTATGTTGATACATAAAAGTGTTCAGGTTTATGCAATAATATGTGTTTTTTCAATACAAGTATTACAATTTGTAATGTAAAAATATGCCTAAATACTGATCTCTTAAAAAACAAAAACAAAAGTGAAACATATGTACTAGGTTATTTGTTGTAGGATTGCTTCTGAAATATGGGAAACAAGCTAAATGCTCATACAAAGGAGAGTGAATTAACTCTGGTACATCCACACAAGTGAGTGCTATGCAGTTGTTTGGAAAAAGAAAACTGGACTAAAATCTGTATAAACTCAGAATATACCTGACTAATAAGTACATGAAAAACTGTTCAACATCATGGACTATTAAAGAAATGCAAATTAAAACAATATTGAGATTCCATTTCACCCATGAAAGAATGACTGCCTTCAAGAAATCAATCAGTATCAAATGCTGGTGAGGCTTCAGGAAAGAATGAATCCATCACTGTTGGTGGGAGTATAAACTGGTACAACTATTATGGAAATCATTATGGACATTTCTCAAAAAATTAAAGGTAGAAATCTCATTTGATCCAGCCATTATCCTTTTGAGTGTCTTCCCAAAATCATCAAAAACATGGTATCACAGTGATGTATGTGTACCCATGTTTATGGCAGCAGAATTCCTAATTGTTAAATCTTGGAAACAGCCTATATACCCATCAATAGAAGAATGGATATAGAAAATGTGTATTTATGCACAATAAAATACTCTACCATTAACAAAGATAAGGTTGAGGCATTTATAGAAAAATGGATGTACCTTAAGGTCATCATCTTACATGAAGTAAATCAGACATACAACCTTAAATATCATATAGTTTTCCTTATATGAAAAGTTAATAGGAGAAAAAAGAAAAAACTTTTTGTTTTCTAAGTATGTTTCTGCTGTCAGCTTCTGGTTTCACTCCAACAGTATGTGAGAGTTCACTTTGCAGGATTTCCATTTCTTTGGATATGTTAAGGTGTTTCTTGTTACTATGCATATATTCTATTTTGAATAAAAATAAATAAATTCCCAGGGGGGAAAATCAAGTTTAAATAAAAAATTTTCCACATATTGTATTTCTGTCCATGTATCTTGATAAATGATGTTGTTGCTTATCATTTATTAATTTAACTTGTTTTGTTATGTCAGCATTCATATAATCTATTGTTTTTCCCTTTATTTTCAGTGTTTTAACATTTTTTTCTTTTCTTAACTTTATTTTTGTTGACCAGAACTTCCAGAAACACATTGATTACTACTTCTGATAGCACTCAGCCCTATCTTATCTCTGAATTTTTGATGCTACACTTTTCAATATATTTCTTGCTGAAAATTTTGCTAAAAGTGGTGTCTGTTTATAGCTTGAAAAGCTCTGTATTTTAAAAATTACCAATAAATATTGGATTTTAAAAATCTGTATGAACTGATTTAGAGTAAAAATATAGAAATGTAAAATAGCATCTGTTATATGCTACACTCCTTACAAGTGGAGAATATAGGAAATACACATATATATGCTCCTTTATGCAAAAGGTGGGAATGGTTAGGAAAATAAAGAAAGAAAGGGAGACTAGGAATAGATTTTAAGAGCTGTGGAGGGAGCTATACTTCTCTGAACTTTTTAAAAATACAATTTTGACTCTTAGAAACATGTTTCACAGACTGCCAATAAATAATTAAATAAACCAAAGTGTGAGGGCAATCCAAAATGGTATACAAACAAATGATTAATGAATCAAACTGTATTACAAATGTGTGCCATAACCACACTAAAAGAGATAGGGGAGAATATCCTAATCTAAATATCATTGCACAAGAGTATTTTCACTAGATACTGTGAAGCTAAGGACAAAAAATAATACACAAAAGTACTACACTCTATCTAATAAACATGGTTCTCATCAGCAAGTTGACAATTCTGAAATCATTTTATGTGAAATCAAGAGTTGAACAAATAAATACATTTTAAATAATGAGGGCCAGGCTTCTCACTCTTAGAGTGACAAATAACGAAAATGTTTAAATTAACTTCATGGTGTTAAATTGGAATTGGATGTGGCAGAAGGAACAGATATGTGTGTATATATATACTGTTGTGTATACATGTGTTTCTTAGCCTTGTCTACTGAGAGATCCTAGAAGCTGTGATACTCTCATCCATTTCCTGGTTTCTAAACTGTCATTCTATAATTAAAGGAATAAGTTTCTTTGGAGAAAGAGTCGATTCCAGGACAGAGAAAAAGAAAACTACAAAATCACTCTAGAACATTTTCTGATATCATTTATGGATGTGCTCAAGAAGAGATGGAGTGTGTCAAAAGGATACAGGAGCCAACCTTAAGAAGCTCCCAGTGATCAGATGTAGAAATTTTTTTTTAAAAAAAATGATAGTGTTGAGCAGTAATCTATAGTACAAAATAAGTGTCTATGAACTTGGTGACAAAAATAAATAACTAAATACATAATGAAACTGGTGAAGATGGACATTTCTAGCTCACTGAAGAACTTCAAGTTTAAAAAATGGAAAGCATATTACCACATGCTGAAGAGTGAAAATAGACCCATGCCTATCACCATACACTAAAGTAAAATTAAAATGGATCAAGGATCTAAATATTAAAACAGAAACACTAAAACTACTGGAAGACATAGTAGGTAAAAATCTTGGAGGCATAGGGGTAGGGAGAGAATTCATGAATAAAATGCAAACTGCATGGGAAATACTTCAAAGAATCAACAACCGGGATCTAATTTTACTAAAAAGTTTTGTACTTCAAAAGAAATCACCAACAAAGTGAAAACAAAACCCACAGAATGGGAAAGAATTTTAGGCAGTAGTCCTTCAGACAAAGGACTTATATCCAGAACATATAAAAAACTGAAAAACATCAAGGCCCCCAAATTCAAAGAACCACTCCAAAAATGGGCGTTGGAGATGAACACACAGTTCTCAGATGAAGATATACAAATGGCAAATAAATATATGAAGAAATGTTCACCATTACTGGTCATTCAAGAAATGCAAATTAAAACAGCATTAAGATTTTGTCTTACCCCAGAAAGAATGCCTGCCATCAAGAAAACAACTGATAACAAATGTTGGTGAGGCTGCAGGGAAAAAGGAACACTTCACTGTTGGTGGGAGTGCAGACTGGGGCAACCACTACAGAAATCAATATGGAGAATTCTCAGAAGACTGGGAGTGGAAGCTCCTTTCAATCCAGCTATTCCCCTCCTGCCTATTTTCCCAGAAAAACTGAAAAGTTCATGTCACAGTGATATATGTGCACCCATGTTCATAGCAGCACAATTTCTGATAGCTAAATCTTGGAAACAACCAAGATGCACATCAACTGCAGAGTAGATGCAAAAAATGTGGTATTTTTATACAATGGAACACTACTC
>PVJX010041567.1:0-14596 GCA_004027295.1 Dolichotis patagonum
GGATCCTTAGTATGTTCTTGAAGTAAATTGCTGAATCCCAAGTCCTTCCTTCTCTGGCACCTTAGGTGGTGCTATAGACAGTTGTGCTCCATCTTGCTCCCACTGTGATTTGCTCACTTGCTGTGGGACCAAAATAACAGGGCCAATTATTCATGGACTAGAACCTTCAAAACTATGAACCAAAATGAACCACTTCTCTGTATAAGGTACTTATATCAGGTATGTCATTATAATAACAGCAGGTTAACACAGCTGAAAAAGCAGCTGTGAACACCCACTAAAAGGAAGTTCTACAGTACAAATTGCACCACGGTTAGCCTACATTGAAGTAAGAATACCTAATTTGTTACCTCTTATGAGTCAGCTACTTGTCAAAGTGGTTAAGAATGGAGTTGAAAAGACATAGCTTCCAGGAGAAATCAATCCATTTTGACTGAAGGAAATCTCTTTGAGGCAAAATCTATGAGTCATAATTAGCCCATATTCACAGTTTCAGGGAGAGAAGATATGAGTGAGCCCATGCATTGGTCAGAAATACCCGTCACTTAGACACAATACCAGATACCTAGGAGAGAAAAGGTTTAACTTAGATCATGGTTTCAAGAGATTCAGTACATAGTTTGCACACTCCAAGGAACAAGCCTCATGGCAGAGGATATGGTGGGGCAAATGTGTTTCTTTTATGATGGTAGGGAAGCAGAGCTAGAAACAGTATCAGAGAACAGGCTGGGGACCATATGTGACACCCAAGGGAAGCCATCATCCCTTATTCAAACATATCTGGGAGTATATGCTTTAGTAATCTGGTAGGTCTTTCTTAATCTAATGAAGTTAATATATCATAACTTACCACTTATCAACTTTACGCTCAAACACATCTTAAACCATGATCAATATCCAAATAAAGATAATATCAAGTTTATAATTGTGCTAAACAATACAGCTTTCATCTACCCACCCAGAAATGCAATAGTCTGTTCTTTAACATCTCAAAGGTTCTAATATATAAGTGTATAACAGCAAAAGGTAAACTTCCCCATTCCAAATGTGAAGGGTAGGGAGTTAGAAAAGAATTGGATCAAAAAAATACTGAAACCTAGCAGAGCAAGGATTAAGATCTATAGCTATGTAACTGGAGCACATGGTCATGATATACGAATTTCAAAACGCTAGGACACCCCACCTTTAAAATCTTGCTGGCTGCAGTCTGTACTGCCTCTTTTGGGGATTTGTTCCACTTCTGATCTGAGTTTTTCTGGCATCTCTGACTTCTAGGTGTCTGCCTTGAACCTTCAGCTTCATTTCCACAGCTTCATGTGCTGTCTTCTCAGGGCCTTCTTGGCTGGACTCATAGACTTTCCTTTGAAAGTCTTCTAGACCCCACAACACTTGCACTCATTCTGCATCTACTAAATACAGCATCACATGGATGACATGAAAGTCAACTGCTACTGTGAGAAATAGTTGGGCCCCCTTGAAGATGATTGCAGTAGTATCTGAGCATCTAGTTGGCTGAACTCGGTGAAATGAATCCCAAGGAGTTAAGTCTTAGGAGTCATTTCTCAAATTGGGGTATCAGGGACTCTTGTCTCATGTGAAGGGCTTCAACTTTGTACTCTTAAACTTATGCTGTTTGGATTCTTGATTCTTGTAAAATATCTGTCTTCAAATATATATATATATATATATATATATATATATATATATATATATATATAACTAAAGAACTTGATTTCTTTTCAATGGTGGTAATCTCTTCAGCAACCTTACATTCTGTGGCCCTTCCTTTTCAAATAGTACCTTTTTGGACTATAATTAAGTTTTTTACTTTTTTTTTGGCCCAAAGTTTTGCAGATTTTCTGCCAATGTATACAACACATGGCCTGTGGTCCACCTATCAATGGAGCCCTTGCTCTCAGCTGTAACCTCTTGAACTTCACCTTTACTGTCTGCATTCTTATCAACATCCTGGTCTTCTGAGCTCCAAATGGAATCACCCCTGAAACTGTCCACATCATTCTAAGACTCTAGCACACATGTAGAAACCTTTGCAAACTCCTCCCGCAAACCAGCTCCAAGTGTTGCTAAGCTACATGGTCGGGTACAGTCATAGCAAAACTCCTTTGATGCTGATTGTATTAGTCAAATATAAGTATCGCTGAGATACAATGTTATAATCTACAACTTAATGGAGGAAAAGTTTAGTTGAAATCATGGTTTTAAAAGATTGAATATATGTTCAGAAGAGTCTAAGGAAAACCCTCATGGTGAAAGGGTATGATGGAAAGAAAATGCTTAGTTTATCGTGGTTGGCAAGCATAGCAGAGAAAAATGCTAGAGAGGGATAAACCAGGGACCATGCATACCATAGGGCCAAGACTCACCAGACACAAGCAAGAGTGTGCTTTACTGTTCTGCTAGGTGTTTCTTAATTTAATGAAATTAACATATTAGCATAAAGGGCCATAGTGTACTACCTTTAATGGGAATCTGAATGAGGCACTAGAAGCATTCTCTGAAGAGATTTTCACATGCATGGATTAATCTTTACTGTGAATCTCTCAGGTCTGTATAACTATAGCAACTGAAGGATTTCAGGTGAACAAAAGACATCTGGTGTAATCTTGTTTGGTTCCTGTTGTTCAGATAGAATATCCCCACTACAAATTACTCAGATGATAGTCAATCTTCACTTTCACTTTGGGCTTTGAAATTCTATACATTAGCTTTGTTCATATTATACTGTGTGAAATGAAGATGTGGCTATTATCTTGTTATTTGAATCATCCAGGGTGTATAACTTGGGCCCCAAATTGGTTTTCTTTTCTTACTTGAATGAATCAATTTACCTGTTTAAATTGATCAAAGCCAGCTTTCAGCTCTAGTATATTGGTCTGTACCTGCGTGGGATTGGTTTTTCTGCACAACACCAAACAGTTTAGATGAAATGTTAAACATCAGATTGCTTAGATGAAGAGTGTGGCACCCCACTGTCCATACAAAGACAACCAAATGATTTCAGCTACTTTTTCAAGTTGTGATGATTAATGAAATTGTTGTTTTTATTTAATCTCTGTCTGCAGCTCTTGCTCCCTTAAAGGTAGCTGATCTGATTTGACAGTACTTGTTTCATCCAGGGAAATGTGATTGCCCTCTTTCTTCTTGGGACACCGAGAAGTCAGAAGTAAATTGCTGAGACCATATTAAAGTTGAATTTTCTTTTATTTAAAATTTAATTCAGAAATTCATACTCTATTTTTATTTTAAAATATGGAAATTTAGAATGTAGATCCACAATGTAGTTTTCAAAAACTGTTAGTGCAATATTATATTGAGCCATAAAGAACACTATTCATAGAATCAGTCTATTTCTATTGGGCACTGAGTCATAATATCTATTGTTCCTATTTAATAGGTTAATATATTACTATTTATGTTTAGTATTTGGAGGAAATGATTGTGTGTTTCTTTGGTTTATTTTTAGCAGATGACAGTTTTATTACTAAGGAGAATTTTCCTATAGTACATATTTCAATGTTTTCCTTTTTCCAGGAGATGATAGATTAATTTGTTCCTTAGTAATTTGAAGTATTTATTTCGTAAGACTAGTAAAAAAACACTGAAGTTAAACTTCTCTTCTAGATTTTATAATGCCATTTGCTAAAACATTTCTACTTTTCCCAAAATCTGACAGAATCTTTTTTGTTTTATAAATTACACTTCTACTTACAATTTCCAGAAAACAAATATGCTTTCTGTTAGAAAATATCTGTGGAATATCTAAGATTACTTTTAAAAATTAAATGTTTTACATAGGGAAATAACCACTTTTAATACATTGCCTCTGTTTCAAATACTCAGTCTTGCTATGCTTTGCAAAGTAACACACTATCATGAATATATTTGAGAGAAGAAATCTTTCTTACTTACTGTGCAATGTTGTGGACAGCATTTTGTATCCTCAAAACTTATACTGTATGGTGGAGGTAATGTTTAATGTGACTCTATTCAGGTGTATTAAAACCAGGGAGGTAATTGTTAAATGAGTTATAAGGTGTGACTGTACTTGATGGAACTGATATCCCTATAAAAAGCACTTTCCCTAGGCACAGTGGAAAGATCATGTGAAGACATGGCATACAAGTGAGTCTGCAAGCCAGCACAAGAGCGCTCACAAGGAACTGAATTTGTCTGGGATCCTAAATCTTGTTCTTCCCTCTTCTAGAACTGTGACAAATAAATTTCTGTTGTTTAAGTCTCCCAGTTTGTAGTGTTTCATTAAAACACTCTGACTGTAGCAATTGATTCATGCTTGGATCCAGATATATTAGGAATCTATATATCTTATATCATTTTCTTCTGATTTGCTAAAGAGTGGTAAAAAATATCCAGTTTAGAGTAAAATTGATTTGACTTATATTTCATGACATCATGAATAACACCATGATGATAGAATTCTATCTTTTCTTCTCTTTCTTTTTATCAGAAAATGCAATTCTCAAATTATTGATGAAATACTTTGCAGGAAGAACTACTACAACATGCGCTAATTTTTCTTCTTTCACTGTTTAAAGGAAAGAGAACTTATGTTTAATAGACACAAATAATTTTCATCATATATATTTTGTGTATTATAATATTCCATACATGGTAGCCCTATCTGCATCATCGAATTGAAAAATGTTGCAAGTTAGATCTTTTCCATTTTCACAGAAACTTGTTAAACATCAGCCATGGCATGTGTTTGTTTACAGCTGTGGAAATTGAATACAGGTATGCAAGCATTCCAATCAAATACGCTGACAGAACTACACTCAAAACCTTCAACAGTGTGTAATATCTACTCACATCAAAGCCAGAAGCCGTGATGGAATATACAAAAGCAAGTGACATTGCACTTACTCTTGAGATTTTAATGAAAGAAGGGACATAAAACTCATAAGCTTCAGTAGGCTATTGTGTAATTATTATGTGTTCATTCACTTAGTCATTGAGTTTTTATGAATTTTTATTGTGATATAGTACAATTAAGTTTATAATGCTGTGTGCAATTTACAGAACAGGTATAACATAATAACTTTGTGACTAGCGCAAAAGACAAAAAGTCCAACCTTGCAATTTCCTCAGAGATCTTTACCTCTGAATTTCTCTTGAGGTTAACATTGAAAAGTCACTACAGAATTTTTCCTCTTTTGGATCATTAAATACCAGTCTTTGGGTCACGAGGCCCCTCCAGATCGTCTCATGTTTTTTTTCTACAGATATTCATTGCATACATTTTCAGTATATTTGTGATTTTGTCTCTTTTAATCAACAATTAGTGATCCTCAAATAATCTTTATCCCTTCAACTTTTTGCAGGTAGCTGCAGTTCATTTATTTACACCATTACGTCGTAAGGGCTTATTTTTTTTTTTTTTATCGGTACCAGGGATCGAACTCACGACTGCCTGCTTGCAAGGCAGGCGATGGTAAGGGCTTATTGAGTCTTTTTAAAATTTGAGATGCGATTAATTTATCATATTTTTTCTTTTTATTTTCATGATTTATTGGAGTATTATGGCAAATAATTTTGAAGTGTATAACCTGATGATTGGATATACAAATACATCATATCCCTTTAAATTTTACCCTCCTTCTTTCTTTTTATCAGTGACTTACATTTTTCATATGGATTTGAATTACTCTCTAGTTTCCTCTCCCTTTTTTCCCCTTGCTTTTTCTTTCTTTCTTTTCTTTTATTTCTTCCTTTTTTGTATATAATCCATGAGATTCAACCCAGGGCCATACATATACTATGCATGTGTCTAAGATCTTTTAAAATATTTTTTTTATTTTAAAAACAAAAAAGAATAAAAATGGTGAAACAGAATTTCAAAACAAAATAATAGAAGGATAACATTGGTTAATATATTGTGTATTGTTGTCTTCAAAGTAATTGTTCAGATTACAAGATATAGGCACAACAAAAATGATCAAGCAATATTTTTAATGTCTGTTGATACAGTTTTTGGACAAATATTTTGAAGCTTCTGATTATTTTTAGCATATACTTTGCTGTAATTTTTTGAGATATTTGAAATATCACATTCAATGTGTTTGTTGAACATAATTTAAAACTTCTCTCTATATGAGAATTGTGTAATTCATTAGATGCATATATAACATTAATATAATTTCCTCTCTGTATGGAAACATAAATCTACCAATATCTCACTGCTATTATTATTTGTAATTATTAGCCAAATCCCAATATTAAGGATAAATTAGTAAGAAATTTTCCCCCTGTCCTCTTTAAAAAACGTAACATTCTCCATGCTTTGGCATTCTACACATGAGCAAATAATAGATTTTTTTTATTTACTCTGGTAGATTTTACTTAAGATTCTCATAAATTAATGACTTTCATCATTTTTCAAAAAGACCCTAGTTATTTTATCTTCATAAAGTTTCTGTTTTCTAGTATTTTTCATTTTACTGGAATTCTATTTAGACATAATTACCCTTATAATTCTAAATTCTTCATGTGTTTGAACAGATAGATTAATGATCGTCCCCATGTTAATTCTGTAAAACTATGAATATGATTATTCTCATGGCAAAATGAAGGATACCGATGTGGTTTAAGGTGAAGAATCCTGAGATAAAAAGTATATCCTAGATTATCAAAATGGGCTCAGTTTACTTACATTAATTCATAAAAGTGGAAAGATCAATAACTACCTCAAAAAGTGTATGTCAAAGTAACAAAACTGGAGAAGTTCACTCATTGCCTCCTTGACCCATAGTTGCTCCATTTGAAGGTGTAAGAAGGACCCAAGGAGCGAGGTAAGTTCTAGGAGATCTGAATGGCCCTCAGGTTACAGTCAGCAAGAAAATACGGATAGAAAACTTTTGGAATTTAAACAAGCAAGAAAGAGGTTCTTCTTTACTTACCCAATAAGTGGTTGTATCTGGCTTATCTCGATTTTAGCTCCGTGACACAGACCTATAATGAACGTCAGATTTATGTAACTGAAAGTAGTAAGTTTGTGTTTGGTAAGCTGCTAAATTTATGGTAATTTTTATGGCAGCAAGGCAAGGTAGTAAGCAAAATTATTCATCGTATCTTCTAATAATTGTAAGTTAAAATCACATAGATATTTTCCTATTCTATGTCCTTTTGTGTGATTCCATGTTTTATATTTATATATGATTCCATTATATTTGATGAAAAACCTTTGTTATTTTATGAAGTCATTTGTGCTTTCTTCTAACTACTTGGTGAAGTGTAAACAGGGATCATTTAAAATTCAAGCTTGAAGGTTTTTTATTTGTTTGTTTGGTTTGCTTTCTTTGACCATGTGCAATACATAATTTTGTAAATCTGCAAACACATATATTCATTTCTTTTTTTTCTGGATAACGTATATCTCATATGGAATATCAAAAAGTGTTTCTACTCTATTGCAGTAGTAGGGCATGTGTATTTCTGATTCAAAGTTAAACTGAGTATATAAATATTGAAAAATGAAATTTACCATGGAAATATTTATTATATTTCATTACACAAAGTTTCATATGTATGTATATTACAGTGCTTGCTAAAAAATTGCCTTTTTCTCCATGTGATGAAACAGACCTTTAATAATCATTGGTTTCTTTTTTCAAATTTGGCAGGTGCTCTTGGGCTAAAATACCTTCAGTGTTCAATTTGTATCTTTATGTATCACCCTTCACTGATGGTATGGTCTGATATTTTGTACTATCTTTCCAATGTTCAATTATTTTAAGAAAAATTTATTTGCTTTTCAGTAATTTTGAATAATTTTCAGTGCTTTTGAATAATTTCAGTTGAAGTGTTTTTCTGAGTACATGACATGTACTCAGAATTTGTTATATTTTTGCAAATAACATTTACTAAATAAGCTTAATAAATACATATTTTGTACTGTCTTTCAAATGTTCAATTATTTTAAGAAAAAATTTAATTACTTTTCAGTATTTTTGAATAATTTCAGTTGAAGTATTTTTCGGAATACCTAATATATTTTTGCATATAGCATTTACTGAAGACTTTTCCTTATGATATACCACCTAAAGCATAGATACTGATCACTAAGAGATTATGTTCCTCTAGACAAAGATATAAAAATTATAAGATATATAAACTTTTTAAAATGGGAAATGGAGGGAATCTGTGTGATTGTCTAGGGCAATATCCTCACTCGTGAAACAACATAGTGTTCATGAGTATGTGGATTGTTATTTTCAAATTACAGACTGGAAATTATCCTTAATCTCAGGTCAAAGGTTTAAACATTCAACATTCAGCATTCAGTCAGGTCATTCAACATTCAATATATGTTGATGATCTACTTATGGTTTACCAATGCTTCTAATATTATAATTTGATTTCACCGGGTGAATTGAGATGCTTGCAAGTTTATGTTTTTAAAAAAAGTTCTTAAAATCCTATCTAATGAAATTTCCCACATGAGTTGTGCATTTTAATATTCATTTGAGGCTACAAAGACAGGACAACTTAAGTCTACCTGGTATACTTTATGTAGCTAAGGACCAGAAATACCAAAATTTTTCATAGGAAGTTGCAGAAAAAAACAGAATTTAGATTGTAAGTATACTCAGTGCTATAGGCAGAAAACTATGACAGATCAATGGAAAATATTCAAGGATCAAAAAACACTCTCTACAAATGACTCATTAGCAAGTATTCAGAAGTGTAGGAGTATGTGCACATTTAAAATTATAGTTTTTCCTCCTTAGTGCATCACCAGTATATTCTCTAATGAACAACTACTCTCTAATGGTGAACTTGTGCCACACGAGTCACACACTCCTGTTAGACAGTTTTTTAGAGCGATTGTCTTGTTGTTCTGTCAGCATCTTTTATATCTTTCTTTCTTTCTGGATATATATTTTTACAGTTGGTATTCTGGATGAACACTTGACATTTTACCACAGAACATTAAATTTCCACAATTTCTTCTTACATAAATGTTCTCATTCCACATTTCTTCTAAGGACCTTTGTTCCTACAAAATACATTACTCTGGGAAACCTTTCTGTATTAACACTGAGAAGAGGGAAGAACACCATATTTTTTTGGTCATTATCTAAAAATAGTCAAATTTATAGGGAAAATTTTCATCACCATCTATCTGTATGTAAAAGAGTTGTGATTTTTTGTTTTATAATTGAATAAATGTGATAAAATATTGCATAATGCTCACATATTTATATTTCTTTATCTTTTATTGAGATTGTTCATATGTTAGCATTATTCCTAAACTACTTTTTTGTGAGATTTATTTAATTCTACAATTATATTCTGAAACATGTATTTTTATCACATCTATTATATATATGTGGATAAAAATGATAGAATATTAAAGGGCATAGCATTATTAACTGGTAAAATAATTTTAAACAAGGAGAACTGGACTCTACAGCCTTCATGTTTCTATATTTGTCATTTGGGTTTCTATTTACTATGCTTACTTCATCAAACCAAGATCCTTACAGGAACATATATTGTGTTATTATAAAAACCATAATTTGTCTTGTATTCTTCTTTCTGATGTAAGAAGATTTCTTTAAACACTGTTCTTTAATGTAGGCTCTGGTAAGGGAGATTATGTGGATGTATATTGCATACATGTCCATGTTTACTATTATTTAAACATTTAGAGACCACAGTCTAGTTATTTTAATAAAAATACTTCTGGTTCCATTTTATAAAATTAAATATTGTTATCATTAAATATTAAATATAGAATCATAATTTTAAAAACTGCTTAAAAATGCAACATGAGAATGTTTCATATGCCCACAAATTCATTTTTATTTGCATTTCTTCCATCTCACTATGATTAAAAAGTCAAGGTTTAGTTTCAGTCTCTGTTCATATTGCACCTAGATGTGTGGATAGCATTTTGGTATGCTCCTTCTTAAACTTACTTTCCTTTATCTCCAAAGGCTTTTCATTATAAAACTTTAAAAATACTGCTCCTGAGATACATGAGATATTTACTTACAATCAAAAAGCATAGCAAATTCAGTAATTTATTCCCTAACATCATAGTGTGGGACAGTATAAAAGCCAACTGCCTTTGCATCGAAGCCAACCTTTATTCATGCTCTCGATCCTGATCTAAGTAAAATTGTAGAGGAGGTAAAAACTAGTATACTGCTGGAAATTTGCCTTGCTTGATGCATTTCTCATTTCTATGTCTTTCAAGGCCACCTCCTGACTGGTTTCACTAGAAACACTGTCTTAATAAATAAATCACTTGCAGATAGATTTTAAGACTCAGTATTGGTTTTCAGGAAACTTTATACAAGATAGAATATACTTACATGTAAATTGTAATTTTATAACTCTCATAATATTCTTAATAATCATATAAATATTATAACCCTCATAATATTATTAATGTATCTTGTTATATTTAGAATGACCATATCTAAAAAGTGGGCATATTTTATGGCCTTCATATTTATATTCATTCTTCCTGTTATGACAGCATCAATAACATGGTACCCTTTGTAACATTGATTAAAATATTTAGCTTATTTTCCCCATCAATGAATGATTTTCTTTATTACTTTTGTGTGCTTTTTTCACTATTTACAAGGGATTCTAAGAGGAAGTAGGTATTTAGAAATCAGCATCATTTCTATTTTTATGCAATTTCAAAAGTTCAAAAGTAATAGCAAACTTTATTTATATATATATATATATATATATATATATATATATATATATATATAGTTCAATTGGAAAAAAGAAAACTCCCTTTAAAAAACAGATACCTTTTTGTGTGGGTCTGTAATAAGTAAATGGGAAAGGGTCACTTAATTTTGTTTAGTTGATATGCTTGGAAATTCAGAAGTACCATTTTTTTCCCTATTGGTTTCTTTTGTCTTCCACAAATGTAGTTATTGAGTACCCTCTACTTCACATAATTGGTTTAAAGAAATGATAGATAAGATAGATACAGATAAGTCAGATAGATATTTCAATAGTTGATGTGCAATCACATCTATGTTAAATTGTGTGTGTGTGTGTGTGTGTGTATATATATATATATACATATATATATATATATATAGTATGGCAAGGTCTTTAGTGAGAGAAGTACGATATTCTGGGAAGAACACTTTGGAAAAGATTATGAAATTATTACTACTAAAGATACCCTTTCAATGAATTCCAAAATGAGTGAAACATTAAACTATTAGGTGGACATAGGCGTGAACTAGGAGAATGTATGAGTTGTGGCTCAACTATGTTAGAAGATTAGCATCAAGTGGCATAGTAGCTTTAGTGAATGTAGAGAAAGTGCACTATTGTTGGAGATATTGGCAGAAGCCAGTTATTCAAGAGCCCTGCAGATAAGAGTATTACAGTCACACATAAAAATGGAAAATTGATAAAGTTTAGTTTGAGTACAAATATAATCAGGATTCTATGCCAGAAATATAATAATCCACCTTGATATAGGAGTAAGGCATAAGAGAGGGAATAGATTGGGAAAAGGAAGTAATGAATTAGAAAAAACTGGCAGTCATCCAGGTGAGAAATATTTGACTGTGAATTGTGAGCACTTGCAGTTAGTTTGAGAGAGAATTCACTGGTGCATAAGGTGCATTTGAAAGTAAAGACCAGGATATTGGCTATCAGAATATTGGATAGTGGGAGAGAACAGAGTTAGGAATGATACAGAAGTTGGGCCTTTGGTACCTGGGAGAATTTTGTTTCATTACTCCAAGCAGCAAAAGGACAAGAAAACATGTTTGAAACAGAACAGTTTTAGAAATGGCAAATTTGATGTGCCACTAGCAAAAAAGAAATAAAATCATATATAAAAATTATAATGTAAACACTGTAAGTTCTAACTCAAAACTCTGTAGCACACCTGTACAAACAAACTCACTGACAGAGAAATTAGGGAAACCACATCCTTTAGAGTAGCATCCAAAATAAACCATTTTGGAATCACTCTACCGAAGGAAGTGAAAGATCTATATACTGAAAATTACAGTACTCTGAAAAAGATTGAAGAGGATATCAAAAATTAAAATGTATCCATTGTAGATAGGAAGAAACAACATAGTGAAAATTGCCATACTCCCAGGATTGTTATACAGATTTAATGCAATCCTTATCGAAATACTATTAGCATACCTCACAGAACTGGAGAAAAAATTCCTAATATTCATTTGGAATTAGAAGAGCAAAGGCAATTCTAGACAACAAAATCAAGGCAGGAGATAACACAAATCACTAACTTGAAATTATACTACAAATCTGCTGTGATAAAATCAGCATGGTGGAAGCAAAAAGCCCTGAGTATCAATAGAACAGGTTAGAAGATGCAGAAACAACTATAATTACACTCAGCTACCTTGTCTTTGACAAAGATGCCAAACACATCCACTGGAAAAAGTTAACCTTTTTAATAAATGGTGTTGTAATAATTGGTTTTCTATATGCCAAAGAGAAAAACTAGACCCATGCCTATCACCATCCACTAAACTCAAAATGCATTGAAGATCTAAGTATTAAACATAAATCTAGATCTAAATATTTAAATCCACTGGGAGAGAAAGTAGGTAGAAATCTTGAAGACATAGCTGTAAACAGAGAGTTCATGAACAAAACCCAAACTGCACAGAAAGTACTTCAAAAAATCAACAAATGGAATCTCATTTTATTAAAAAGATTTTGCACATCAAAATAAAATACTGAGTGAAAAGACAACTCACAGAGTGGGAAAAATTTTGTCCAATTGTCTCTCAGACAAAGGACTTATATCTAGAACATATAAAGAGTAGAGGCCTCCTGCAGGCAGCCACCAAGGGCAGGGAGTCATATCTGCCTCTGTTTTCTGTCTGCCACCATCAGAAGGCTTGCTTCCTGTGGGTGGCCAAAGTGAGCAGCAAAATGCAGCCAGATAAGCCCCATGTACCCACAGGCAACCACTGGAGACCCTTTTATCCTTCAAGTAGCCCACCAACAGAATCAAACAAACAGAAGAGTTAGTGGAATCCCGAAAGCACAATAGATATTATAAAAGTGATAGGGAGAGGAAACACCTAGGAGGGAAAAATGTTAACCACTGTTAATTTCTTGCTGTCTTATCTTGAACTCTTGTATTGTTTTTGTAATTTTATTAGATTTGGTTTTGTTCTGTCTTGTTTTGTTAGATTTTACTGTGTCTGATGGTATGGGCAGCTATTTTGAAGATAACAGTTTGTATTATGTTAACAATTGTTGGTTTCCTATTGTCTTGTTTTAAAGTCCTATAATGCTTTTACTGTTTTTTTTAGTTTGTTTTATTCTGTTCTGTTTTGTGTGATTTTATTATATGTGATGGTATGGATGGTTATTTTGAAAAAAAAAAGATGACATTATGGCAGCCATTGTTGATTTCCTATCATCTTGTTTTGAAGTCCTATAATGCTGTCATTCTTTTGTTTTGATTGGTTCAATTCTGTTGTGTTTTATTTGATTTTATTAGTATGATAGTATGGATGGCTATTTTGAAAAAAATGAAACATTATAGCAGCCATTTTTCATTATCTGTTATCTTGTTTTGCAGCCCCTTAATGCTTTCATTTTTTTTTTAAAAATTTTGATTGGTTTTAGTCTGTTTTCTCTTGTTTGATTTCATTATGTGTGGTGAAGGTATGGGCAGCTATTTTGAAGAAAACAAGAGACATTATGGTAGCCATTGTTCGTTTCCTGTTGTCTTATTTTGAAGTCCTGTGTTGCTTGTATTGTTCTATTCTAAATTGTTTTGTTTAGTTTTGTTTTATTCTCATTAAAATAAAAACAATTTTTTAAAAAATGGAAAAAAAATCATAACCTCTATATTCAAAGATCCAATCCAAAAATAGATATCTGAGATGCATGAGATGAGATTTCTTCTCAGATGAAGTAATACAAACTGCAAATAAATACACGAAAAAGTGTTCAACATCATTGGTTATTCAAGATATGCAAATTAAAACAAAGCTGGAATTCCATCTCACTCCAGCAAGAATGACTATGATCAAGAAATCAACCAACAACAAGAGGTGACAGGACTGTGGGGAAAAGGAACGCTTCTTCATTTTTGATCGGAATGTAGCCTGGTGCAACCACTGTGGAAATCAGCGTGGAGATTTCTCAAAAATCGAGGATAAGAAGTCCCATTTGACTCAGCTGTTCTCCTTCTGGATATTTCCCCAGAAGAATTGAAAGCATCATACTCTAGCAATATATGTGCACCCATATCTATAGCAGCACAATTTCTAATAGCTAAATCTTGGAAGCAATCCAAATGCCCATCACTTGAGGAATGGATAAAAATGATGAGGTCTTTTTTATTCAATGGAGTACTGCTCAGCTATAAAGAATGATAAACTGGAGACTTTTATAGGTAAATGAATACAATTTGAGACCATATGCATACGTGACATGAGTAAGACTTACATGTGTAAAAATCTTATTGTCTACCTAGTCCAAGAAATCGAACGAGTAAATAATAGCCAAAATGTACAACAGACATTGTGAAATGGAAAGAAATTGTTCAAAAGGAAAGAGAAAC
>PVJX010041568.1:0-14587 GCA_004027295.1 Dolichotis patagonum
AAAGAGTTTAAAAGGACCAGTGTTCCTCTGCTTGAAAATATTCTGATGCTCAGGAAACAATGAAAGTGTTTAGGGAAATTTACCCACAGTCTGAAAATTTAATTCACTGTTTTTAGCTTCAGTTATTATCTCTGAACATAGGGAAGGTTGCTAGAACTTCTTAGCCCATTATTCCATGTGAATAGAATTCTGGTTCATACAACTGTATTGAGTGGGACTGATGTAAGATCATCAGTCTTCTCTATGAGATTAACATGGACCTGTGGAAAATGAGGGGAAGTAGAAGTTAGATAGTTATTAACAGTGACAGGAACAATCTTCATATCATGCAACTAAACAATCTTGTGACCTGATTATATTTTTCTTATTTCTGTAGCCTTGCAGTTTAATTTTTCTTTATATTAAGTGTATGCTGTATGATTTGAAAGAAATGATTGTCCCCCATATCTGATTCCCCAGGGTATATGTTAGGCAAAGAATAAAAAGTAAAAAAAAATAAGGTATATCATGAACATAACCTTCCTTTATTCCAAATACTGGCCGTAATCAATGTGGCTTCAACACACTTGGTGGTTTTCTACCTGCATGTTATCCCAGGGATAAACATAGCACCCAATGCAAGATAAAATAGTACTTGTTTGTTTGTACATGCTAGATATATGGGCCCTATAATCCCAGTTAATTTCATCGATAACATTCAGTTATTCAAAAACTCAGGCAGAGGTGTCCATGCATATAGTGCAGGCAAAAGGGACACAAAGAGAAGTAGGCAGGCAAGCCTCACTGCTGAAGCTGAGACATATCAGACATGTTTTAATCTTTCACATCATTCCCAGGTTCCAGAGAGTTATCTGGCAATTGTGTATACCAATAAACTCACCATTTCTTTGATTACTGAATTCTTTAAAAAAACTTACAATAACCAAATATTTATTAGTTCTAAATATGCATTGCTAGGCAGACATATAATGAGGACAGCTTTTTATTATCCCTAAATGCATTAAACATACAGAGCTCAGAGAAGAGAACATCCAGTATCTTGTGGAAAGTCAGTAATATGGGACAAAAATGCTCACTTTTTGCCTTTACCCTAGGTCATGTTTTTGCCTACTTGAGCCAAGTGGAAAAATTACCCCCTATACAATTTGAAATTTCTTTTCTCTTTCTTTCATTTTGGAGAGGTTTGAGACATTATCTCTTTGTATAGGAGAGGATGGCCTTGCACATGAATATCTCCTACCTCAGTCTCCTAAATGCTGGGATGGCAGATATACATCACCATACTTGTCTCAGATTTTATATATATATATATATATATATATATATATATATATATATATATATATTAATGTTGCTTCTCAACAATTGAGAGCTCAGCTCTATCTTTATAGACCATAACTTTCTGGCCAAACTCACATTTTAAATCACCCTGCTAGTCTCTATGCTCTTGATTTGCAACATAAATCTGGTTAAAAGCCCCCAACAATAATCATGCTACCACCTCAACATTTTACTGCCTTGAAATTTCTTCTGCCAGATTAATCAGTTCTGCCACCCTTAATCTTAGTCTCAGGCAAAGTCTCTGGACATGAGCAAAACGCAGAACACTTTCTTCCAAACTATAACACACATTGTTTAGAGTCCAACAACTTATGCAGTCCTTCTTCCCAGCAGAAACCTTCCAAGCCTGGTCTGAACCAACAGGGTTTCTATCAGTCTGCTGGTCTCCTAAGCTTTGACCAAAACTTACAGTACAGCCTAAGGAGTTCCAGTGCTACCTTTTCAGGTTACTTCTCCAAACCTTTCCAAACTCTCCCCACAAGCCATTCCCAAAAGCTCTTGAACCACAAAGTCAGGGGTAGTCACAGCATGAACCCACTCCTGGTACCAAAATCTGTATTAGTCAGGGTTTACTAGAGAAACCGATATAATACAATATATACAAATGTATAAGAAATTAAAGATGGGCTTACAATGGTCAACCATGAAGTTGGATGAGGGAGCATGCAGATGTCTGCACACTGGAGGATGAAAGGTCCAGCTCAAGGGCTGGAGCTTACCACACTGTCCTGTGCAAGTCCGTGTCAGGAGGCCACTGGGTCTATGATGGAATACTGAAGAATCTATGATGGAAGGCTGAAGAGTCTATGACAAAGCCTGGAGAATCTATGATGAAGGCTGAAGAGTTCCAGGCAGAAGCCAAAAATTTCTGTGCCAGAAACCAGGAGATGACATCCAAGCTGAAGAAGACCGGGCCTCCTCTGAAGAATCAGCAATCAGTACTTCCTCACTTGCCTTTCATTGTATGCAGGCTACTCCCCTGGGGTGGGTGTAGCACTCATCCAATCTGTGTGTCCTTCTCTTGCACAGGCTGAGGATGTTACAAACTAGGGACTCTGGCCCCCTGATTGAATCACTCAGTTAAAGTTCTGACCTTCTCAAATGGACACAATGAGCAATATCCTAGAATAGTAACTGCTTGTCTTCTACACCTCAGGATGTAGACCCACTGAGCCACTTAGTTAAACTTCTAGACTTCTCAGGCTGACACAGTGTATAAACCATAACACCATATATTTATCATAGTAAATGGTAATAGCCAGTGTTAGCACATGGAAAGACCTGGGACTTTTAATGAGTACGAAGTTTTAGTTCATAAGGATGAACAATTTCTGTAAATGGATTTTGGGGGTGGATGTACCACAGTGTGAGTATAATTAATGCCACTGAGGTCTGTGCTTAAAAATGGTGAAAACTGTCAATTGTTTTGTATTAAAAATTTTACCATAACAGAAATGGAAACAAAAAACTCACAAATCTTGAAAAGAAGCAAAGGAGGTGGACTAGAGTGGGGGAGTGGAGAACAAGAAGTCACCAAGAAGCAAGCCCTCCCTGTGAATTGATGCCAAGCACGCACTGCCGGGATCACAGCCAGACGTCAGCCTTTACCCGTGAGTCAGCATCATTCATGGACTCTGGAGGAAGAGAACAAGAAGACAAAAAGAAGCAAGCCCTCCCTGTGAATTGGCACTATGTGTGGGCTGCTGGGGGGACAGACAGATGCCAGCCTTCTCCAATGAGTCAGCACCACTTACAGACTGTGGGAAAAGAGAACAAGAAGTCTCCAAGAAGGAACAACCTCCCTGTGTATTGGCACCATGCATGGACCACTGAAGGGACAACAAGATGCCAACAACTTCTGACATAGGCTGGGAAACAAGAAGAGCCGAAACCACCCCTGCACCACTACTTCCATAGGGGACCAGCTGACCCAGAGAAACACAGGCTGTGATGATAGCTATTTTTAGTGTTTACTGACATTGCAGGTCGAAAACCAGTAGGCTGATCTGGACAACAATATGCAGTGTAGCATCTCTGTGGGATCTTCTGAAGGTGGTAGTCACTGTTAATGCCCTATCTTCCTGTCTTGAAGTCCTTTATCATTTTCATTGTTTTGTTGGGGTTTATTCTGTTTTGTTTTGTTTGATTTTATCATAGCTGATGGCATGGGCAGCTATTTTAAAGATAAGATATATTATGGTAGCCATTTTGGATTTACGCTAATTTTGTTTTGAAGCCCTTTACTGCATTCATTGTTTTGTTTTTATTGGTTCTATTCTGTTATATTTTGTTTGATTTTTACTATGTCTGAAAGTATCTGCAGCTATTTTGAAGACAGCAGGAGGCATTATGGTAACTGTCATGGTTTATGTTGGTGGCCCCCAGGCCTCATGTATTTGCATTGTGCATTTGTGACTGGTTCACTGTCTAGCGCTTGGATTGGTGGTGTCAGTGTTACACCCTCATAGGGTGGTGGAGCCAGGATGTGATGTAATGGCAGGAAGAAGATGTGTCTTGCTCTCTTGCTTGTTTCCGCCTTGCTGTTTGCAGCCACCATGAACTGCGGCCTACCATGCCACCCTGCCTTGGAAACAACTGAGTATGGACTAAAACCTCCAAAACCTGTAAGAAATAAACCTTTCCTTTCCCAACTTTGGGCATCAGGTATTTTGTCTCAGCGATGAGTAAAAAGTAACTAAGACAGTAACCATTTTTGATTTCTCATTATCTTGTTTTGAAGTCCTGTATCACTTACACTTTGATTGGTCTTATTCTGTTTTATTTTGCTTGGTTTTATTCTCTTTAAAATAAAAATTAAAAGGGAAAAAAGAAAAGAAGCAAAGTAAACAAATATATCATTAAGCTTCCTTCTGATTAGAGGATGAACCTCCAAAATTTAGTGGACATTTATTTTCCCTTCTTCCATTAATGTTACAAAGTTCTTAGGGTTTGTGATGGCCAATATGGTCCATTGTGAGTTCTGTACCGTGAGTTTCCAAGGTTATGTAATAGTTAATACTGAGTCCATGCCTCCAGAAGTTGTTTGATAGCTCCAGTTCTGCAACCACCATGTCTGTGTCTTTTCCTGCTATGACTATCTGTATCTGAAAGCTCATATATGACATGGCATGCAAATATATTCTGAGGAAAGAGTATGCATTTTCATTGGGAAATATATGGAGAAGGGACATTGGATTTTCTATCTTGTTGTGACCCTGCAGAGGAGCAGAAAGCAGTAAATATTAAAAGACATGGAAGATGGAGGAGGCACTGTCAGATACATTGAGTGTTCATCATCAGAGTAACAGTTCAGTCTGGGTAACCAATTGGGAGAACACTTATGTCCAAAGTTTTAACCATAAGGAATGTAGAATTTATATTTATGATTGTGGTAGAGGTTCTGAGAATCTCATTCAAGTTTTTTATTTCCCCCACATTGTTTTTTTCAAAGACATGTGATACAGACAATAGAAAACATATCTTTCCAAACTATTTCTAAAGGATTATGAAGGACATGTTGAGCATGAAGATGAGCATAACAATAATCACACCACATCAGTCATTGGTATATTCCTGAGTTCCCAGTGTCCTACATAGATTGCCTGAATTCACCTACATAGTCTTCTACAAGTTGTAAGTGTTGCATTATTTTGTTTTATGGAATAGAAATGAGCATGCTATTTTTATCCAACACATGATAGGTGTTTAGCTTGACATGTTTAAGCCATATTTGAATTGAGCTCATGGATTAGACACACAGAGCCTCGAAGTGGGAGAATTATGGCAGTTTGTCCCCTTGAGAACCTTATCGCCCTCTTTCCTTCCCTGTCACTCTAGGAGAAACCCCTAGCTCACTGTAAATTTTGTATGTAGACTTACAAATCCCGTTTTCCTGATCCCATTATTTTTCTAGCATCGTGGCCTTAATTTTTCATGATATTTCATAGTGGTTGCCAGCATTTGGATTAAAGATGAATGCAGAGTTTTGAAAATAAGATTAAGGATGAATTAAGGATGATTATGAAAATAAGATTAAGGATGCAGAGTTTTGAAAATAAGATTAAGGATGAATTAAGGATGATTATGAAAATAAGATTAAGGATGCAGAGTTTTGAAAATAAGAATGCAGTTTTATTTTGGGATGATAAAGAATTTTTGGAGATAACTGACGGTGATGGTTTCATGACAATGGGAATGTAATGCCATTTAACTGCAAGGTTAAAATGGCAAACTGCTATTATGTTTATTTTACCACATTAAAAAGTAGAATATAAAAGCAGATCTATCTATGAAAAAGAAAGGAAACTAATCAATGTGTAGAAGACACTTGTATTCTCCCAAGTAGAGAGTGATCCCAAAGTCATTTCTGGGAATTTTTAGTTCTCCTTCCAATAATGTTAGGAAGTCCCTAGAGATTATGATAACATGGTTGAAGCTGTATATATTGAGCTTACAAGATTATGTACTAGTGAGCAATCAATCTGTGGCCCATTGCTTCAGTAAACTGTCCTTCCAGGCCTCTGGATTGAAGGCTCCAGTTCAGATGACATCATACCTGTGACTACTGCTCCTTTAATTCCCTGCATTGGAAGGTCCCAGCTGAGCCTGAATTACAAGCAATCCTGAGAACAGATCTGCAGTCTTTTATCACGTTCCAGCAGAGAAACCACCCAAAGCAGTAAGTTATGAAGCAGATAGGTGGAGAGAGAACCATAAGCAGCATTTCTTCTTATCACAGGGACAATCATGTGATTTGTGTAGCCAAATGGTAGAATATATATATTCACAATTTTAACTGTGTGGACTGTGATTTATCTAAGTGTATATGATGAGGATGCCAAAATTGTCAAAGTTTTGCTTTCCTCCCACTTGATTCTATTTTCCATAGACAATTCATCTGTTTTAGGAGATAACAGACCTTTCAACTGTTTGCAAAGCATTTGAAAAGAAGAAGGTGATTAGGAAGAGCCTTAGGATAAGGATAGTTTCCTTAACATCATCAACACTTATTGAGTCTTCCTGAGGGTCAAGTCTTGAGCTGTGTGGCCTATATAGATTGCTTGAATTCATCTGCATAGTCTTCCATATGCTAGAGATGGCACATTATTGTACTTTACAGCAAAGAAAAGAACACAGCATTTTGACATAATTTGTCATAGGTGTTTTGTTTGCAATTACTGAAGATATGTTTAAATGGAGCTCTCTGATTAGAGCCACAAGGTACTTAGGCATTAGAGTGCTAGTGGATGGTTCCCTTAAAAGATCAGACATCAACTTCCCTCCTCCACTTCAAGAAGAATACACTTCATCACTGCGCATTTCTTTTTGGAGGTTCTTGACCAACCACAGAGGGTAGCAGTGCATGACATCAGCTTCATCCATTTTAGGAATTGAAATCATAGATCGCAAAGATCAAAGAAAGGGGAGACATGGTGATTCAGCACATATCATTCTTTCCTCATTCCAGAAGATCCTTGTGTCTCTACGTATATTCTTACAATATTGTAATAGACCCACTGAGCCTCAAAAGGAGACTGAAGCTCAGGTCTTGATTTCCTTCCTACATTGGAAGGGTGAGGAAGTTTTAAAATGTACTTGATGTGCATGTACCTGAAGCTAAGACCTCTTCTTAAAATGTCGTGATGTTGGGAAACAGACAGATTAGAGAATCCTATCCATTCACTGACAGTTTTATTTTGACTGGAGTTTTTTATTTCACTTATTATTTCTTGAGCACAGGGGCAGTGTTAGCATCTTTGAAAATCAGAGACTGAGTTGATTCCTTGTTGAGACAACTGCATTGAGCACAGATTAAATAAAGATCACTCTGTAATTTATTTACACTGAATACATAAAATTGGAACAAAAACAAGCTGAACAGTGACTGGCAATTGTAAGATTAATCTTCAAACCATTCAACTAAAACATTTTGGAATCTCAATTCATTGCTCCCATATTTCTGTAATGTCCCATTTCTACTTTGTTCTTCTGTAGGTATATTCTGCATATTTGCAGAGGAATAGTTAACATTTTTGATTCCTCATAACCTACAATGTGTTGGTGCAATGAAGTATCAAAAGAAAAGCTATACCTGGGCATGGTGGCACACTCCTGCAGTCCCAGCTACGTGGGAGGCTATGGCAGGAGAATAAAAAATTCAGCTGAGGTAAGCTAAAGAGGTCTTGTTTAAAAAAATAGTAATGTAGCTGAAGGTACCCTGGATTTCACTCCAACCACTGGAAACACAAACTATTCCTTGAATAGTTCCTTCCTTTGTTTGTAAATCGTGGCCATCATCAGCGTGGCTTCAACACACTGGATGCTTTCCTGTCTTCACTTTCATCCTATTATCCAAATAACATTTCTGATATTTCCATGGGCACAAGAAAGCATACAGGACTCAAAAAGAATTAAGGGGAAATGGTATTGTTTAGCCTGAGAACTGTTTTAAACTTTTACCTCTTTCTGAGGTTCTGGTGCCATTTGGTAATTTTATTTTTCTGTAGAATTTTAAAAAATAATGACCATAATGACAAAATACTTATTATAAAAATTTGGTTTACTGCTATACATTTTGGAGTAATGGATAGCACAGTCTATTTCCATTAAATTAAGTAGAGATGAGGAGAAATTCACATACCTTCCACAAATTGTTCTCTCTCTCTCTCTCCCTCCCTTCCTCTCCCTCTCTCTCCCTCTCTCCCTCCCTCCCTCTCCTATCCCTTTCTTCCTGCCTCCCTTTTCTTTCTTCCCTTCTGTCCTTTCTTTTCTGTACTGGCTCTTTAACCCAGACACAGATTTCCAACACATACCTTATTTTTTATTTTGAGACAGAGTCTTGTTATTTTACAAAGTTTAAATTTGAGACTATCATCTTCCTATATCAGTCTCCCAGAGTGCTGTGATTACAGCTGAAATGTTCAGTATTTTATACCCATCCCAGGTCATTGTCTCCTTTATTGGAGTTAAATGAAAATACTTTTGAAATATAAAATTTCCAATATAAAATTTCTTATTTAGTTGACATGGAAGGATTGTTACTAGATAGACTTCAAGCATATTTTTGACAGTATTTATTAAGAAAAATATGATATTCACAATACAGACTGATATTTATATGAACAATAAATACAGATGGTTAATAGTATTGATCATGCAGCAATTAGGAAAGTGAAACAATATTCCTCTAACCACATATTATAGTGTATAGCAATTTTACTTTTGTGAAATGGGGAGAGGCACAAGAATTTAGAAATAATTGTTGCAATAATGAATTTATATGTTAAAAGTTGTCTTTCCCTTATTTAAAGTTAAACATTACTTAATCATTAGATATGGTTGCTTGTACTGCAGAGAGTTAAAAGCATAGGTCAATATAATGTAATATGTTCCAAGAGCAATAGATGTTATGTTGTGCACTACCTAGATAAGCTTTTGGATATAAGTTCCTAAGAAAATTCTACGGATTTATAGATCAATACTGTCATGGAAACACTGATAGGAAAATCTATTCACCAAATTCCTGATAGCAACTGTCTTGAGGAACAAGCGTTTAAGAGAATAGAATCATGCAGAGGTATGAAGAACTAAAATTTGTTTTTTGTTATAAAGCAAATATTCAAAAATGTTCATATTTTATATATATATATATATATATTTTTTTTAAATCGGTACCAGAGATCGAACTCACGACTGTGCGCTTGCAAGGCAGCCACTTATGCCGCTGAGCTAAGTCCCCAGCCCCTGCTTGATAGTTATATTGACGATAAAACCAGGTAATGTTATTGCACCATTTCTAAATGCCAGGATTTACTCAAAGGCAGTTGTTGTCAACACTGATTAAAAAAAGACGACAAAGAACTTCATGTACATATATTCTGATAATACAGGTTTTGGTCTAGTGACAAGTTTCTGAATATTTTAGTTTATGCAGTAAATATATTGATATATGTGACTAAGAACCATGACTTTAGCAATTTTATAATTTAAAAATGTCTAATGCAAACATGTAAGTCACTTTATTAAAATGTTTTCCATGTGATGTGCTGCCAAATGTGTCCTCAATAGTTCCCATGTGTTTCTCTTCTGTCTTTTATCACAATGAAATACTACTGAAACCTGACCAAATAATGAAGTCAATTTGTCTTCAGGTAACAGCAATTAAAGAACTGCAATCCAAGTGATAGGAAGATTGAGGAGAAAATCTATTAAGATGTTATTAAAGGGTTGGAATCTACATCGGGACTGTGGAGGTTTACCTAGCGTTAAAGTCCCCAACATTGTATGAGATGGGTTATGTTTAGAAAAATGGTGTCATCAGGTGTCATAAGAAACTGTATTTTTAAAAAAAGTTATAAAACAAGAAAAGAGCAAAGACCCACTTAGTCCACAAGATACTTAAAAGATTGGTGCAAATAATAGTGTATAAAATAAAGGAAAATTTTACAATATTCAATATTTAGAATTTTAAATACTTTGAAGATGGATGGATAAAGAAACAGTGACAATTATTTACAATTCACTACTACTCATTCATAAAGAAAGATGAATTTGAATCATTTATAAGAAAATTGATAGATCTTAAGACCATAATTCTAAGTGCAATAAATCAGTCACAAAAATTAAATATCTCATGGTTTCTCTAATATGAGAGATCCTCAATATAAATAATTTATACAGCAATTAGAAGAGTCATGTTAAGAGCCAGGGACATAGACTATAGAATGGGAAGGAGATCTGAGGTAAGGAGGAAAGGAGAGAGCTGCAGGGAGAGGGAGTAAAAATGA
The DNA here is from genome assembly GCA_004027295.1 of Dolichotis patagonum. Taxonomy (NCBI): domain Eukaryota; kingdom Metazoa; phylum Chordata; class Mammalia; order Rodentia; family Caviidae; genus Dolichotis; species Dolichotis patagonum. Next base: position 10,128 of record PVJX010041568.1, read on the forward strand.
TCAAGATATACTACATATATATGGTAAGTCCTCAAACTAAGTGTGAAAATATGCTTATAAAATTTTTAAAAGGCTTATCAACACATTTAAACATGTAATTTACACCAATGTAACTTGGAATGTGATGTCATGAACCTATGTAGTTACAAACCATAATTCTCAAAATTTGAAATCTACCAAACCCAAAGATGGGAGTAAGATATAGAATAATTTTAAAAAGATAAACAATACTAAGTAAGTACTTATATCCATGAAGGAAGAATATCAGAAAAACTAAGAATGATGGAACAGGAACTGGGGTGGGGATTTAGCTCAGTGGCATAAACGCCTGCCTTGCAAGCGCGTGGTTGTGAGTTTGATCCCCAGTACTGGTTAAAAAAAATGATGGGACACTAGAAGAAAATTGGCACTATATTCCATTCATGAAATGTCAAACATATGTATATGTATATGTATATGTATATATATAATATATATACACACAGAATATATATGCAGTATATATGGAATATATATACAATATATATAGAATATATATATGTGTGTGTCAGATGGCTTTGTATCATTATCTTAGAATATTATAAAGTCTATTACATTATTAATTCCTTTAACTAATATTTTATTTTTCAAAGGAAGGGTACTCAAAGGGGTAAAACTATTTTCTCCTGTTTTTCCCCTAAAGATTAGGGTATATATCCCTATAATCCTGACGTTTGTACGTCTAGTATTTTTGGTTTTCTGACATTGGTGTCTCTAAAGTAGCTGTACATATAAGGATGTGGAAGAGATTTAAGAGTTGAGTTTGCTATAAATGTGAAATGTTACTGAAAATGTATAAACTGCAAGTCTGAATGAATACGTCAATTAAAAAAATATGCAAGTGCATATTTACATTCCCTTTTTCTCAGTCTCTTTTCTATTTCAAAGGTGTTTGAGCAATATAGAGGCACAAAATTTAACACAAATCTCAGAATTCCAACTCCTGGCCTTCTCAGAGGGTCCAGAGCTACAGCCCATCCTCTTTGGACTTTTCCTGACCATGTACCTGGTCGCAGTGCTTGGGAACCTGCTCATCATCCTGACCATCAGCTCTTACTCCCACCTCCACAGCCCTATGTACTTCTTCCTCTCCAACACGTCCTTGGCTGACATTGTTTTCATCTCCACTATGGTTCCACAAATGATTGTGCGTGGATGACATGCTGCTAACTATGATGGCCTATGACCGATTTGTGGCCATCTGCTACCCCTTGTGTTACCCAGCCATTATGTCTGCATCTTCTTAGCCTTTGTGTCTGTTTTGGTCAGCCATTTGGAATCCCAGCTGCACAATTTTGTTGTCTTACAGTTTACCAACTTCAAAGATGCAGAAATTTGAAATTTTTTCTGTGATCCTTCTCAAGTCCTTAATCTTTCCCGTTTTGATGCCTTTCCCAGCAACATTGTCATATATTTTGTTGGTGCTGTATTTGGCTTTTGTGCCATTTCAGGGATCCTTTTCTCTTACTATAAAACTGTTTCCTCTATTAAGAAAATCCCATCAAGTCGGAAGTATAAAGCCTTCTCTACATGTGTGTCCCACTTGTCAGTTGTTTGCTCATTTTATGGAGTGTACATTGGGTCCACTGTGTTATGTTCTTCAAAAAATAGCACAGTGGCCTCGTGATGTACGCAATTGTAGGCCCTATGCTGAATCTCTTCATCTTTAGCCTAGAAACAGACATTAAAAACATCCTGAAGACACTCTACAGGATAATTGCCTAAATTGATATATGGATTGATATTTAATTTGGTAAATGAAATAATTTTTAGCAACTAAGCTTTGTAAATCTACAATCTTGGTTGGTCATCTTATTTTGTAGCAAAATGGCTTTACTTTCCTGTGATGTTCCATAGCAGGATGGTGGCTGGAAGATTTGGGAAGAGTCTTTATGGGGGTTTTAAAAAATGTGTACATGATCTCAGTTTGGAAACAAAAGAATTTCTGGGGATGAAAGTTTTCTAATCACGTGAATGTACTAGTATCATTAAACTGAACCTCACAGTAGTTAAAATGGAAATATTTGTTATAAGTATTTTTACTATAATAAAAACTGGAAATAGATTTTCCATGAAAGGAAAAAAAAAGAAGCATAACCATGCATCATATCCATGAATGTTCTCTTGAATAAAGAACTAAAGCTTTCCTGGAAAGTTATATTGTGTTGTTCATTTTATTTTTTTAACATTTGGAATTCTTCATACATTAAGATAACTTGGCCAAAATAGGATAATTATGAACTGTGTTCATTGAACCCACACAATTTTAAGTAATCAGCCTTCAGCTTGATGGTTCCAGGTCAGGGGTGTATACCTCTTTCCACTCCTCTCATGATTGCTTGCATGAAGAAACTCCAATCTGATACTGCACCCATATCGATCCAGAGGACAGTACCTGAGTTCCCACTGAGAACTTGTCTGATAAGAAGCATAAGACCTGTTATTCACCGGTCATGCTCTGGGAGAAATGCATCACAACTCCATCAGTGATGAATGCAATGATGGCAGAAAGAAAGACAGTCAGAATCATCATTTCTGTTTCTTCACAACAGACATTGCAGCTTGTCTAGCAAGATGGAAAGATGCCAATGTACAAAATTTTAGCTATGAAGCCTCTGCTGTTTACTTTCATGGTTGTGACTGAGTCCCAGAAATCCCATTCAATGTTTTGGCTGTTTATACAAATAGTAGGTCCCACAGTCTTCTCACTCATGATAGTAGAAAATGAGTTCCCTAAACTGTCTTCTAAGCACTAAAAAAGGCTACATTGCATGTGATAGGAATGATAAGGAGGATGACATTTATCATAACCTTATAAACCACTATTGAGAGATTTCTGAGTGAAGGCTCAGAGCTACACATTCTGTATGGATTTTCTGAATTCACCTGCTTCAACTTCCTCAAATTATGAGTAGCACATCACTTGTAATTTTCAGAAAAGATGAGGGGACAGCATTCTGTGTAACCTATACTGACCTATATTAAGTTTTTATTTTTTAATTAAATTTTATTTAAAGAGAATTAAAAAAACCCAACCAGACAAAACAGTACCATGTTGATTTTATCACTGTGGCTTTGCAGGATAGTTTGAGGTCAGGAATTGAGATGCCTCCTGCCTTGCGTGTATTGCCCAGAATTGCCTTTGCTATTCTAGGTTTCTTCTGTTTCCAAATGAATTTTAGGAGTGTTTTCTCTAGATCTGTGAGGTATGTCAATGGTATTTTGATTGGGACTGCATTGAATGTGTATAACAGTTTGGGGAGTATGGCCATTTTCATGATGTTGGTTCTTCCTACCCAAGAGCATGGAACATCTTTCCATTTTCTGATATCCTCTTCAATCTCCTTTTAAAAAATAGTATAATTTTCAGCATATAGGTCTTTTACATTTTTAGTTAGGTTGATTCCTAAGTATTTCATTTTTTAGGATGTTATTGTGAAGGGCGATATTTCCATAATTTCTCTTTTGGTGAATTTCTTGTTTGTGTAGAGGAATGCTATTTTTTTTTAAAAAGAATTTGTCTGATAAGAAGCATAAGACCTGTTATTCACTGGTCATGCTCTGGGAATGCACTGGTCATTGAATGGGATTTCTGGGACTCAGTCTCTTTTTTGAAAGAGAATAAAACAAAAGGGGGCAGTACAGAGCAGATCAAAACAGGACAACATAGGCAACACAGTACTTTACATTAAGTCAACTGGACATCAACAGCAGCTAACACCATATCTCTTACTCTGCTATAGTTGAGCATAGTTTCAAATACAATAATATCAAACATAACACAATAGTATAAAGCCATGCATAGAGTGACAGAATTATAGGGCTTTCTGAACCAAATAACAGAAAATGTTCAATGGGTACTGTAATATCTCATTTTTGATAAAAAAGAAAAAAATTTGTTTGAGCTATCACACATATTCAAATTCCAGTAAGACACAATGTGATAGATAGAACCAACGGTAATAGAACAAAAAAAGCATGGTAGGACTTCTAAGAAGCATAATATTAAATCAGCAATAGCTGTCATAATGTTTTCTTCAAAACAGCTGTTCATATCATCACGTATGATATAGTCAAACAAAACAGGATAACACCATTCCAACTGATGATTTAAAACTTTGAAAGGCTTCAAAGCTGTGAGATGGGGCCTCATGCTTACCATAAAGTCTTATATACTCTTATCAAATCTCATATTAGGGAGATTATATGGTATTTACCCTTTTGAGTTTGGTTTATTTCACTTAAGAGAATGGTCTCAAGTCGTGTCCATTTATTTATAAATATCTTGATGTGATCATTCTTTATAGCTGAGTAGTACTCCATTGTATAAAAATGCCACAACTTTTTTATCCATTCCTCAGTTGATGGGCACTTAGGTTGTTTCCAAGATCTGGCTATTACAAATTGTGCTGCTATAAACA
>PVJX010041569.1:0-14598 GCA_004027295.1 Dolichotis patagonum
CTTTCTGAACCGAATAACAGAAAATGATCAATGAGTATTATAATAGCTCATTTTTGATAAAAAAAGAAAAAAAATTGTTTGAACTATCACACATATTCAAATTCCAATGAGACACAATGTGGTAGACAGAACCAACGGCAATAGAACAAAACAAAACAAAACAAAACAAAACAAAAAAAAGCAAGCGCTAGAAAGTTTAGATCCCAGCTCTCCTCTTACTATGTATCTAGTTTTTGCTTAATTTCCCACCGCCCCCTCTTAGGACCCTGCTGTCTGTGTGGGTCACAGCAAACTCACAAAGACAATCACTCACCCAACATATTCCTAACTTATAGGAAGGTCTAACAGATTGTAGGAAGGTTTATTGATAACTAAGACATAGACACAGCCAGAAATATCTAACACATTCCTTTTTTCAAATTAAGACATGTTTACTTATGTGTAGGAACATGAATTGGCGTGCCCTATGATCAAGTAGAGATTAAATATTTTTTAAAAAGCAGTGCAGTCTACCGTAACCAGTGATAGGTAACTAATTGGGATGGTCTACCAGAGTGGTTTTTTTTCCTCAGCATTGGGGATTGTTCCCAAAATCACTCTACCACTGAGTGACATCTTTAGTCCTCTTTTATTCTTTATTTTTTATTTTGACACAGGGTCTTGCTAAATTGTTCAGGTGGGACTAGAACTTGTAACCATCCTGCCTCACTCAACCTCCTTCAGTACTGGGACTACAGGTATACACCACTGCACCTGACTAACGATGATAAATACAAAGTCTTAAGCAAGTGATTTAAACCTCCTCAAAGTTCACTGCCCTTATTTGTAAAAGGGAGGCAATAAAAACACCTTCATCACAGAGCTCATATAAGGAGTAAAGGAGAAAATATAGCCGAAAATGTTTAATTTCAGCGTGTAGTATTCAACAAATGTTAGCTATCATTACTGGCTATAAGAACTTTCTGGAACACTTGGTAGGCAATCATGGAAGTATATGGAAGGAGGTATGGTTTAAGTAGTTGTAAATACAATCTACTACAAACTTAATTTACTTTGTAGTGCATTATTCCCTCATAAAAAATAAATTCCATTCTATGTCATAAATAATGTACTTTCCCTATATCTCTTTGATGAAGCATTCTAAATTTCTTATATGTACAATATGGCACTTTTAAAAATTCATGTTTAATTGCAAGCGTGCAGTTGTGAGTTTGATCCCCTGTACCAAAAAAAAAAATTTATGTTTAAGAAATATGTGCTAAAAATTCCTATAGTGTTTATAAGCCAAATCCACAATGGAACATAAAAAATATGAGTTGTACTAAAAAGGACAAATAACAAATCAGCTGTTACGCATAGTTACAAAAGGACCACAGAATGACATATTTTAAGCTCATTAATGCCACATAAGATTTTCTCTCTGAAACATTCACATGAAATTTCATCTTTATATCTTAACCATAAGGAATCCCTAAGAAAACAGTTAACATCCAATTATTTCTAAAAAGACCTCTATTCCAACTTTACCTTGTGAGCCATAGGAGTTTCCCATATTATATGCTGTTCCATCTGGGTCATAATGAGGATGTGCAGTTGCTCCATTTACAGCAACAAATTTGTTCCAATCTACCTACAAATGTAGAATAATGAGAGTTGTTTTAAATTACATGTGCTGGTCTCTATTGACATGCACATAACAGTAGGGACATGTAAAATATTTTTAAAATAAAATATGCAAACTAAGTATATGCCATAATTTCTTACCTCTGAGAAATCAAAATTATTTTCTCATTAAATTTTTTAAAAATTGAATTTAAGAGCCAGGGGTTTAGCTCCGGGGCAAAGCACCTGTCTGGCAGGCACAAGGTCCTGAGTTCATCCCCCAATACCAAAGGGAAAATTTTTTTTGAATTTAAAAACAGCACAAAAACAAAAACCTGCCACCAAGAGTGGTGGCTCAACCTATAATCCCAGCACTCAGCCCAGGAGGCTGACGCAGGAGGACCACTGTGAGTCTGAGGGCAGCACAGGGTACATAAGCAAGTTCAAATCCAGCCTGAACTGCACAGCGAGACCATATCTCAAAAACAAAAACAAAAACTTACCAACACACACATACACACAAAAAAACTTGAATAGATTTGTCTAAAATCACAAGATAGTTCAAAAGAAGCATATGATTTAAAATTAAATTTTTGATCTGGATTTTTACTTTTAATTAATTCATTAAGACAAGGTAGGTCTAGAAAATCTCTAGCCCAGTACTAATTGTAACTAAGAAAAAGAACACGATTTGTCAGGTGAAGCAGTATTATTTTATTTCTCCTTTACACTAACCTTCAGATCTCCCTTCAAATAAGTAAGGAATTTAGAATTATCTTTAAAGAGACCCTCCATAGTCCATAATCGGGACAGAGGGGGGTTAACTGAATTAATTTTGTTTTTATGTCGTTAAGGCTCCAATTTCTTCAGCTATTTACTATTTTAAAAAGTATTTTGAATGGGAAGAAATTCGTTTTTAACTATATATTACCTTTTCTGTTCTTTCCAGAGTTTCAATGTCCACTTTATTCATCAAATTGGTCTCAGTGCTCAGATAGTAATCACCCTTGTACTGCACATAGTTGACATTGGTATTGTCAGTCATGGCTAAAACCAAACACCGGAGTTACTTAGTACCAGAGGTTATGGTGGCAGACCCCCACATACTCAAAAGTTTCAACATTCTCAAAATGTTTTTCAAGACTTACATTTCTGTAGATTGTCATAGATCCCAATAATTGAAATAATGATCATGATCACCCCAAAATCCTGGGTATGTTGATGGCTGCTTACCAGTCATCTCAAACTTTGACATGAAACGTTCAAAAATATTCTTGCATGGGTCGGGAAGAGCCAGTGTGCCAAACTCTGAAATCACAATTCGATTCTGAGCACTATTGGTCTTATATGTATCACTCTGTAGAAATTTGCTCCTATATGTAACTGAACCATTCTCTATCTTAAACTGGTGAAGCAAAGCCATTCCATCAAACCAGTGATTATACCTACAAACCAGAAAAAAATAAAATTCTTACCAGTAAGAAAAGCGTAGATCAGAGTAAGAAATAAAGTGACCCATCTGTATTTCAAAACTAGAGATAAGAAAACAGAAGGGAAGGGTCAGGGATATAACTCAGTGGCAGAGTGCCTGCCTGGCAAGTGCAAAGTCCTGGATTTGATTCCCAGTACAAAAGAGAGAGAGAGAGAGAGAGAGAGAGAGAGAGAGAGAGAGAGAGAGAGAGAGAGAGAGAGAAGGAAAGAAAGAAAGAAAGAAAGAAAGAAAGAAAGAAAGAAAGAAAGAAAGAAAAAAAGAAAAAAAGAAAAAAAGAAAAGAAAATGGGGGGGCAGAAATAGAGGAGTGGTGAATGGCAACTCACCCTTTCTGAGATTCAAAAATTCAGACCCCAAAAAATAACAATGTAGGGAAGAAAAAAGAAGTAGATCTCCAAGAACAAGGAAGGATCCAACAGGAAATTAAAGCACACAGAGAAATTAAAGAGACACAATGCAATGCAGAGAAGGGAAGAGACAGCCTGCACTTTCTCCTGGGCTCCCAGCTCATGGCGATCAGGAAAAGGAAACCAAACCTACAGACACAAAGTGCAAGCTAGGACCTCAGAGGGCCTCAGGGATAAACGCAGTGGTGGAGTGGACCAGAGGGTTCCGAGATCTGCAGGGAAAGCACAGGATTACGCTCCCACGTGAGTCCTTTGACAGGCAGTGATAGCTGCTGAGAGTGACTCCAGTCACAGCACCTGTCATATTCCTAGACAGAGTGCTTGGCAGGACACTCTTCTGGGGAAGGGTTGACTGAACCTGCAACTCAGAACAGCTGCAGGACAGCCCACTTCAAGGTTCCCATTGTTGTGGTCCCATAGTAACCAGGTAAGACACAACCATGGGAGACAGCCGTGACCAGGGAAAGGCTGAAAAGAGATCCCTATGGGTTTAAACTAAAGAACACAGGCCCTGCTCCATACCCGGGCCAGGCCCAGCCTGATTTGCTCTGGGTTTGAAAGTCACGGCATTGTCACCCTTGCCCCTATACTTCTGGCTGTTGGTGCCTGAGTCCAGCATGGATCCGGGGTCTGACTTCTCTCTTTATCAACCAGCATAAGCAGGGCCATGCCCTGACTGGACACCGGCCCAGAATCATAGATCCTGGAAGGAAATCACATGATCAAAATCACAGAAAAAAAATGTGTGTGTGAGGGTGTGAATTGTTTTGGAGAACATTTTTGTTCTTATTTTTCCCTTTTTATTCTTTCTTCTCCCCTTTTCTACTTCACCAGATTATTGGGGCTTGAGGAATTTTCTTTGTTCTTTTTTCCTTGATTCTTATCTCTTTTATTTTCCTTTTTGTTTCTTTGTTGTTGTTTTGTAGGCTTTTATTTCCTTTCAGGCAGGGCCTTTCTATGCAGTTCAGGCTTGCCTTGAACTCACTATATAGCCCAGGCTGGTCTCAAACTCACAGCAACCCTCCTGCCTCAGCCTCCTATCTTCTGGGATTACAAGCATGCACTAGCATGCTCAGTACTGCTTTTTTCTGTATTTTTTTCTTCTTTTCCCTTTAATTTCATATGTTTTATTTTTATTCCCAATATAATTTTTTGTCCCTATTTTACTTTTTTCTTCTATTTCTTGTCAGTTCTTTTCTCGTACCTTTACCTAACTATAAGCATGCTTCTACTCACCAATAGGATTCTCCATGCCACTTCTCTCTCCACATATCATGCAGTTCAATGTTTCAAATTTTCCCTCTTGCATTCCTGTTCCTAAACTCCGGTATTATTAAAGCTTTATTAATCTTTAGTGAGTTAATTCTGTAAAATTACTGTTGAATTCTACCATTAGTAGAGACACAGCTGTCACATTTAGTAAATATTAACTGTGAGTCAATACCTACATTGTTTTAACGTTTACACCATAATTGTGGGTTTCTTCTTTAGAGTTCAAGGTGGTACGTAATTTGTTCTCCCTGTATGTTACTATGCAGTTTGTCTTGGATGATGCAATTGTTGCTGATTAGCTTGATATTACCAGGGTCACATAATTGTTTCTATTAATGAGTTCTCTCTATAAACCAACACTAAAATTACTTCTGTGACATTAACACTACTTGAGTACATTCCCAGAGAACTCAGTGTTGGGCTAATTACATGGCATCCTCCTCTCCTAAATTAATCAGGGTGGTTGGATCTTAGGGCTGAGCAGAGGACTACAGTTGGTAATGCCCAAAGTGCATCACGAAAAGCAACTAAACTGATCTCTATACTACCTGTACAGATATAGGAGCTTCCAGAAGACAGTAATAAAAAGCTAGCTGAACAGTAAGAAGTTGACTGGTTGGAAAGAAATAATAAATTTAGTGGCAATATAACAGTGTGAAAACTGGGGCCTTCTGTGGAGTGAGTTTCAGAGTTCAAACTTTCAAGGCTGGGGCAATACTGTGGAATAGGTTCCAAGTAGGCCTAGGTATGCGGCCTTGTTCAAGTGCCAGCCCCACCTCGGGAAAGTAGAGAAAACAGAACGGTGCTTGCTGGGAACAAGGAAAGGGATGGCAGGGTGGCAGGGTTAGTGTTTAATGGGTACAGAATTTCAGTTTTGCAAGATAAAATGAGTTCTGCAGATGGCTGCTGCTTACACAGTATGAACTTACTTAACGCTACTGAATTGTACACTTACGGTTAAGGTGGTAAGTTTTATATTATGTACATTTTGCCATAGTTTTTCTTTAAAAAATGATTCGGAACATCATTCAGCCATTAAAAATAATGGTCATAGCTGGGCATGGTTGTGCACGCCTATAATCCCAGCAGTTGGGAGGCTGAGGCAGGAAGATTGTCATGAGTTTAAGGCTAGCCTGGGCTGCACAGTGAGTGCAAGGGCTGCCTGCAATACATACAGAGACCCTGTCTCAAAAAACCAAAAACAAGTAAAAAAATAAATATAATGGTCATTCAGATTTTGTAGCAGCATAGATAAAAAGGTTTCTGATAGTGAAAAATTTTTTTAAGCAGAAAAAAATTCCACATATGACTGCAATTATTTAGAACAAATGCATAGACATATTGGAGAAGAGAGCCAGGCCACACACCAAAGTGTTAATATATTAATATAGGATGTGCTCCCCTCCTTTCCCATAGTTCAGAAGTTTTATACAACTAAAAATTTTTATAATGAAAAAAAATTTTTCTAACATTTAAAAATGTCAAAAATAGAGCAAAGTTTTTCCTGGCTATAGGCATTTCTTCACATAACTTCATATCCCTACTAGACACATAAGAACTCACATCCTAACAAGTTATTGGCTTTTCATCTAGTTACACTGTATTTATTGAGTGTTATCTAGGTGTGGGCCACTGTTCTCTATACTGGGGATACCAGGTAAAGTAAAAAGTCCCCACCCTCATGGAGTTTACACACCATGGGAAAATACAGCTAACATGCAAATAAAAAATACTAGCCCAGGGTAACACTGCACAAACTGGTAAAAATATCCCAGTGTTTTAGACTGAAAAGTCAGGGAAGGCTCAAAGAACACAAAGTTTAACCTGATATCTGCATGACAGGAATTCAAACCCCGAGATGATCAGGGAAGATAGGTTTAAGAACCTGATGGCAAATGCAGAACAAAAGGAAATGTGATCAGCAAGAGGAAGTGAAAGAGACTGCTGTGTCTGCGGAGTACTGGTAGGCGGCAGGCAGGAGGTGAAGACAGTGGCTTCCTTCAGGAACTTGTGGCGAAACAGTTCCGTAGTTACAGAGAACTCCTGACACCTCACTCTCTCTCTCTCCCCCTTTCCTTTTTCATAAACTCACAGAGGACTTTAAATTTGTAATACTAAGCAGAGTAGAAACAGCAAAACTTTCAAAAAATAATTCTTTTTTTTTCCTCATGGAGGCTACAGTTTGGAATCTGTAATCAAAAGAGAGCTAATAGCAATGTGCACCTCAGAAGAAATTAAGTCATATTCTATAGAATAGGCCTAGCCAACAAATCCAAAATCTTCTCCAGCATCTAGGCTTACTTATCCTTCCCAAACTCAAATTTTCCAGGTCCGACTCGAAGCAGATAGCCATTGAGCCATTTGGGAATATCTCCCTGGACTCGAGCAGAGACGATCTGTGGTGTCTCCTCTGTGGTGGTCACCAAGGGCGCAACACATGGAAGACTCGGCTGCTGCCCCGAGATGGCTCTTGTCTCAGCATAAGTCACGTACTTCTTCAACACTGAAGAGGAAGTCAAAAAGCAAACAAAAATGACCAGACCTGTATAAGCCCACGTGTGTTCCCACGGACAATGATCTTAGCAACTGGCCGCCCATGGGAACCGAGTACCTAACACCAAACAGTCTCCAATCCCCCTCTCTCCTTCCTCATTCTCAGGCTTTCAGGGCTTGATTCTCATTTTTAAATCACAGCAATCCTTCTTGGATTTCTTCTACTATTAATCTGCCTAAGAATTAGCTCATGACTTTACTATTATTGTTTCCATGGTTGAACAATGCTTGTCTTTTTATAAGACTAGCTCTACATATTAACTCTAGATATGCTAATGGCAACTTGATTTGTTCTAATAATTGCAGTCATATGTGGAATTCTTTTCTGCTTAAAAAAACTTTCCCACTATCAAAAACCTTTTTATCTATGCTGCTATAAAATCTGAAAAATCTAAAAATGACTACCAAGCCCAGCTGGACACTTGAGTGACTTAGCAAGAGCTTGTCTCAAAATAAAAAATAAAGGGATGTGGCTCAGTGGTATAAACACCTGCCTGGCAAGCGTGAGGTCGTGAGTTCAATCCCCAGTACCACAAAATAAATAAATAAATAAATAAATAAATAAATAGTCTTACTGTGAAGACCTTCAGTTCAATTCCTAGTGCCAAAAAAAAAAAAAATTAACCACCATTCATTATTTTCATAATTACCTTGACTCTAGTGGTTTACATACACAAGCATGTGATACTAAAGATCTCATTGTGATTTCTGGGAATTTAATAGGATATGAAATTTTATTTCTTCTATTCTAATAGCATATTCATGAAAATACATAGCATTATCTAGGATGAGGGTATCATAAATTAAATTATGCAGTGTTACTCATTATAAAATTACCTGAGTTGAAAATTCTCCCCATTTTTCGATACTTACTGAATGTTCACAAAGAAAAATTACCTAATGCAGAGGGGTGGGCAAATTTATAATTATATCATATAAATCCAAGCCTTTATGTCATTTCATAGAAGTTTAACACAGAAGTCTAGTTAGAAAAATAAGTTAATACATAGGGACACTATTGCCCTGAATGAGTAAAATTAGTATTATTCTTTCAGCAAATTTTATATTTTATTCTATAACCAATTTTTTTTTGACACAGGGTCTCATTGTGTAGTTCAGGGTGGCCCTTAATTCACTGTGTAACCCAGGTTGGCCCAGACTCACAGCAATTCCCTGCCTCATCCTCCTGAGTGCCAGAATTACAGGCATGTGCCACCATGCCCAGCCAATGATTGATCTCTTTCAAATCTTTCAGGTATTCAATTTGGAGTACATGAGATTGTTTAGTTTCCTGTAAGTAACAATTTAGTCAAGTTCAACTACTTCTTGATATCCCAAACAAAACTTACTTTTAGTATGCCTTTCCTAGAACCTTTCCCTAGGCCAGATGTGATGGTGTATGCCTATAAGTCCAATACTTGGGAGGCTGAGGCAGGAGGATCACTGCTAGTTGGAGGCCAGCCTGGGCTACAAAGTGAGTTTGAGTTCAGCCTAAACTGCATAGTGAAACCCTGCCTCAAAAAAAAGAAAAACAAGAAAAAAAAAACCTTTCATAAGAAATTTCTAATATTCAAAGTCTATCTCAAGTGTTAGTTTCTTTTACAGGTAACACACAGTAATATTTAAGAGTACAAGTTTGATCTCTACATGGCTCCAGAGTACTTGGGTTCAGAATTGGTCAGTTCCCAAAAAAGACCCTCAGCCTCTCCATACTGTCTCCTCCTTTCTAAAGTGTGAAAATAATACTGTAATTCTTACCATGCCTAAGTCCATAATAAATGAGTTAGTTTAGGTAAAGCTTTTATAACTCAATACTCAAAAATTATTACATAGCTTTTAATGATTAGTCTAATATGACATATAATGTTTCTTTTCTCTTCCAATCATTCATTCAACAAAGTGCTAAGCCCTGCTGTCAGATAAAAGAAATCAGAATGTGGCCATAAAAGAACTCACTTTCTAGTAAACAGACTAACATCATTGGCAAGTGTTTCATTTCAGCATTGTTTCTCAAAATCTGATGTGAGGACTGTTTGCAACAGAAATACTACCTGGTGCTGCCAACATACAAATTCCTCAATATCAGTCAGTATCTCTGGGGTACAGCCAGCAGGTATTCTTAGACATAATAAAATCTGGGAATCAGTGTGAAGTGTTAAGAGGATGCTTTGAAAAGGAGAGAAGGAAACCCTCAGGCACTTATCTCACTTCACTTTTATTAACATTACCTGTATTTGTCTTACTCTCCTCTTAGACTAAAATAAATGCTCTGAAGTCACATATTTTATCCATCCTACTTATTTAAGTAAACAAATTGAATAGCCTGATTAGGCATTTGTAGAAATTGAGATACATGAATTTTTTGCTGTGTTTTTTGTTTTGTTTTTCAGAATTAGAGATTGAATTCAGGGTCTTTGCACTGAGCTATTTCTCCAGGCCATTTTTTTTATCTTGTATTTCAAAATAGAAATTCACTAAGTTGCCCAGGTGAGGGCTGAACTTGTGATCCTCCTGCCTCAGCCTCCCAGAGTATTGAAATTATAGCACAAGCCACTGTACCAACTGATATGAAAGAATTTTAAATATTTTCACATTTTAGAAAATATTTATATTACCCATATGTTCTACACTCCATGTTGTTGGCAGTCCATTTTATGTACTTCAGACTTTTCTGGAATACTGGCTATACTTGCCAACATCTCCTTAAAACTATTTCTATTCCTGGCTTCTGAGACATTGTACTATCCCAACTTTGTCACTCAGTCTCTGGCTACTCCCCTGTTCTGTGCCAGCTTTGCTGCTCACTTACTGTCAACTTTGGAAAAATCCCTTAATTTCTCTGAGTCTCAAGTTTGTCCATGATAAAATGGGGATTTAAAAAGGTTATTACTTCCTGTTCATGTATGTCTACCATCATCATTAAATATGTTACTTTCCAAGTGGTAATGCCTTTTTCTTTTGCTACTGGGGATCGGACTCATGACTGCACACTTGCAAGGCAGACGCTTATGCCACTGAGCTAAATCCTAGTCCAAAGGTGCTTTTTTTTTTTTTTCTTTTGCACCAGGGATCGAACTCATGACCTTGTACTTGCCAAGCAGGCACTTATGCCACTGAGCTAAATCCCCAGCAGTCCAAAGGTCCATTTTTAACAGGTTTTTTGTTTGTTTGTTTGTTTGTTTTCAGTACTGAGAATCGAACTCATGATCTCGTACTTGCCAGGCAGATGCTTATGCCACTGAGCTAAATCTCCGGCCCTCACATAGTTTCTTAAATTCACCAATTCTTTCTTACAGGTGACTCTCAATATATTAACATAGTTTTTTTTCTTTTATTTTTCCCCTTCCAAATCAAGTTTTTTCACCAGCTACATTTTCTAGCTACAAGATCTCTGTGGGCCCTGAATGATTCTTTTCCACTCCTCCTCACATTCACTGAATTCTGCAGACTATGCCTACACAAAGCCAGTAGGGAGCTGCTAAGGAGATGACACAGGACTCACTGGGACCTCTGGTCCCATTCTGTTTACAACAGTGTGCAGTAAAAATATTATTTTCTACCTGTGTTATGATGTGAAAAACGTTAGGAAACAATGCTACCAAGCTAACTTTACTCATTATAGACCTAGCTGGGCATGGTGGTGCACACCTGTAATTCCAGCACTCTGGAGGCTAAGGCAGGAGGAGCTGGAAGTTTGAAGCCAACCTGGCTACATAGTGAGACTCTGCCAATAAACAAACAAGCAAAATAACTAACTGTGTGACACAGTCCTCCACAAAACCTCCACAAATGACTTGGCATAGTCACCGAGTGAAGTTTAAACTGTGTGCCAGGCACTGACGAAGGCCTGTGCAGTCTCCCCGCAAACTACTTCTCCAGACCTGCCTTCACTCCAGCCCAAGTGGACCACACCCCATTCTCTTCCCATCATAATCAGATCACTTTCTTCACTGAGAATATTCCCAGTCTCCTGCAGATGAAATGCACACATCAACCCATCCTTCAAGACCCAGATTCCACGTTATCTGCTTGATTAGTATGGCATTTCAATTTCCCAGAGCAAGAGCTGATTCCCCCTAGTCGGAATTATACAGCAATGTATGATTCTCTTATGGCTCTTATTGTGTTCTGTCTTGTATGATAAAGATGAATGTACTGTAAACCTCTGTTATCAGCACTCCTTGAATATACAGTGTAGGTTTTGCCTACCATCTCCTTCCAGTACCTAACACATTTTTTTATATAAAATTACTAAATTAAATGAATTTACAGTTTACAGTACATATCAGTAAAATTTTTGACAATTCTATATCATTAAATTTCAAGAAATAAAATCATGAAACAATAGAAACTATAGGTGGGCATGGCGGCACATGCCTGTAATCTCAGGACTCGGGAGGCCAAGGCAGGACTGCTGGGAATTAGAGACCAGCCTGGACTACACAGAGACCCTGTCTTGAAAAACCAAAAAGAGAAAGAAAAGAAAAACAATAGAAGCTATAATGGAAACTACAAAAAAAAAAAAAAAAAAAAGATTTTAAGGCAATTTCCCATAATGCAAATAGAATTAAACATTAGTTATTAGAACATATGGCAGTAATTTTCAATTTAGATAAGTATGAATAATGAATATTCTCCTTTCATACGTTCAGTAAAACCCTAAACCCTGAACCCTGCCCACATAAATCGAATAAAACACATGAACATGAAGGCTGTTTCCCTAACAACGACAAACACAAGCTGGCTCAGTCTCCTTTCGCTTCCGCCTGGGGAGTGGGCGAGTGGCGGCCCGCTGTGTTTGCTCCACGCAGAGAAGCTTCGGAAGCCGTAAGCTTCTCCTGGGGAACAGGCGCAGAAGCTGAAGTGCAGACTGGTAGGAAGAAGAGAAGGAAGTACAGGAAAGGGCAGGGGTAAATCTCCTACCTGGGAACCGCTGTGCTATCGACGAAAGAAAACCCACTGACATGGCAGAAAGATTGCTGACGAAACGGTGAAGGTTTCCAGACCACATTTTTTAATTCAGTTGGGTAGCAGTCGACGCCAGGATTTCCAAGTCCTTCCGCTCATCGCTCACTGGTACTTACTAGTGAAAGTCACTGAACTTCCTGGTTTGTTCCAGACTCTGGAACACACTGGGGTGGGGAGGGATGAGGCAGGGTTTAACCACTGGTAATCCTTCTTAGTCTCACTTGCAGGGCAGCTATCCCAACAAGCTCTCTATAGATTTCCTTTCATTTTTAAAAATTACAGCTGGGCAACCAGTAGTGGGTTCCCTTGAATGTGTGCCGCGCTAGAATTAATCTATTGTTTGCGATCCACGGGATCACTTTCGTTCTGCTACTCCTCTCCCCTGATTCGGGTGCAGAATAAAGTCCAACTTTATTGACTGTTGATAAAGGCCTCTATAATCAGCAGCACCTTAACTTTTGTCCTTTGTCTTTCATCTTTCCTCTTTTTTCATTCTCTTCATTAACTTTTATTCATTCTTTTCATTCATTTATTCCTTTTCTGTTCATTACTTTTACAAATAAGACTTTATAAAGGCATATCCTTTAAAAAGATGCAGCCATATATGATTTTATTACTTTAACATTTTTGAGAACCAATGTGTCAAACATTGCGTTATGGTAAGAATCAGACGGGATCTCGGCACAAGCCTGTAATCACAGCCCTTGGGAGACTGAGGCAAAAAGATCACCAAGAGTTCCAGACCAGCCTGGACTATGCAGTGAGTTTCAAGGCCCACTATGAATTACATGTGCGCCTATCTCAAAAAAAAATTAAGCAATCAAGAATACCAAGAAACAAAAGTCAACCCCTGCTCTCCAGTTTAGATGATATACTATTCTTGTAAATTTGTATGTGATGATGTGCTTTTGTTCTTCTGTGCCTTTAAACAAACTTCGAGCCGGCGTGGTAGCACATGGTTTTAATCTCAGACTCTAAAAGGCTAAATAAGGAGGTTCCCAACACAAGCCCAGATTGGAGAATTTGTGACTTAAAAAGACCCTGTCTCACAGTAAAAAAAAAAAAATAAATAAATAAATAAATAAATAAATAAAAATAGTAAAAATAGAGAGATATGATTGTAACTGAGTATACACCCTGGGTTAAATCCCCAGTACCAAAACACAAACAAAAACCCTTTTCCTGCCTGAAATATCTTCCACCTTTTCTTTTCAGAAATCCAAAGTCTACCTAGCTCTTACCTTCTTGCCCAAAGATTTTCCAGTAACTCTCACAGCACTGCCAAGGAGATGCTTTCAACATTAACATGTCTTCCTAGAAAAGTTGTAAGTACAGTTCAAGGGTAATTGTAAAAAAGTACCAGAAGGCAGTGTTTTAATTTATTGTGTATTTTCCAGTGTATGATGTACAAAGATGGTTGTATATTTTGATTAGAAATCAATGCAAAATAATTCATAAATTTGTGAAATTTTGTTGAAATGAGTGACACTAGAAATGTAAACTAAAAGGCAATGGCATTGCTTCAACCACATATCTCCAGTTGTGAGTTATTCTTGTTTTTGCAGATGTTATCAAAGCATCAAATGTGATTTTTAAAATCAAGTCTTAATTATTAGGTTTTCAGGTCCTTTAAACTAGAAGGTGGCTGTGTTGAATAGCATATACATTGTGACTTAAAAGTCAGTTCCCTAGCTGCACACAGTGCAACATGCCTGTATTCCTAGCACCCTGGGAGGCTGAGTCAGGAGAATCACAAGTTCAAGACCAACCTCAGCAATTTACTGTTTTGGTGAGATCCTCTATCAAAATAAAAAATAAAATATATTAGCTCAATGGTGTAAGTCTCTGCCTGGCAAATATGAGGTTGTGAGTTCAATTCCTGGCACCAAAAAAATTAAAAAATAATAAATAATAAATAATTTTAAAAGTTCAGCGTGAATGTCCTGGATTCAATCCCCTGTACTGACTGAGGGAAAAAACCCAGTTCCTCTGCATCTCAGTACCAAATTAAATGATCACATCAATGTCCTAAACCTGCAAAGAACCAGGATATAGTAATTATATTATGAAATCCAGTCTAGAATAATCTGTTGGACTTACTTTTCATAAGAATAAATGCGTAAAATTAATTCAAAACATTTTTAATGATGGTAGATCAGTGGAATTATCTTTGTACTCCAAACATTAAATAACTCTGTAACAAAATGATTAAAATCCAGGTGGTATATCATATTATAGTCTTCTGTTATGTTTAATTTTTAAAAATTTCATTTCCAGTACTTTGTTAACCTCTAACCTACCCTGT